>CAVNYN010214417.1:0-47304 GCA_963692815.1 Nyctanthes arbor-tristis | reverse complement strand
TGGTAATCAGGATTCAGTAGGCACCCTTAATATATATATATATATATATTTTTTTTTTTTTCTTTACCCAACTCTTTTGCCCTTAATTTTACTAACTAACATTTAAAAAATAATAATAATTTAAAGAAAAAAGAATAAAATGAGTTATGATAATATATCACTTCAGAAGATAATATCAAAAGGACAATGATATAAGTCAATGAGACCTAGCCCATTTTGTTAAGGGTTAAGCTGAGGTATTGGGACTTAGAGGTCTCAAGTTCGATTATTTTATATGAGATATTTTTTACATTTTATTGTAATATGTATTCTCATCATATGTGAGTTTGTATTGTTGATTTTCTTGATTATTTTACTTTCAAGGAAAAAAAAGGACAAATGATACAAATCTACCTCTCTTCGTCTCGAACAACATCCACCCATTGAATTATTTATGCGGACATAGATAAGAGTAAATGTTTAGTATTATCCTAACACACCAAAAAAAAAAAAAATCTATCATTACTAAAAGTTGAGTTCATTGGGTTTTTATTTTGAAACGATAAATTCTCGGACAAGTATTTAGATAGTTTAGGATTTTAAGTACAAGATATCTGATATTATAATGATACTATACCCTTCTTAAAATCACATCAATGATCACTATACTCTCTTTTAAATTATATATATTAACAGTTAATATTATATATCATATCAGTTATCTTATACCGTAACAATATCATATGTATGTGGCTTGAACTGAGAAGATTGGCCAGACAAGATTTTCTTATTTTTAAACACGCGGGAGACATGACATTCACAGTTCAAGTGTTTCATTTGATTACGACACCAAAATGACAATGTTGTACCTATGATGTGAGGCCACGTGTACCAAAGAGACAGGTGTAGCAAGCTGACATTTTCTCTCCTTTGCTTGGTATTTATTTTAGAGTAATTGACACAAAAGGTCCCATACATTTATAGACATTTATGTGTAATTGGTCTATACCTATGAGTTCTTGAAGGTTTCACCCCTATCTTCATATTTTATTAGCATAATTCATCATTGGTGATAAATTAATCTCTTATTAGAGCATTTCTAGTGGAGGAGGAAAAAGACTAAGAGGGAAAAAAGCCAAAAGGAAAAAACTAGTAAGCAAAAACCCATTTCCTAATAGCAGGCACGGAAAACTGGAGGGAGAAACTATGTATTCAATTGAATTTGATATATTGCTTTGAATTGTTACCTTTGACACGATTTTTCCACTTATGTCCATTGGAATCGAATCTATATGATGATTGTTTCATTTAAAATGTTACATTTGACGTGATTTTTTTAATGTTTCAAATTGCATGAATTCAATTTTTTCATATTGTGCCCCTCCCTCATTTTCACATTTTCAAAATTTTCATTTATATTAAATTAAATAGTATGTTTAATTTCGACAATAAAATAGAACTTGTGACGAGATATAATTGGTTCGGGAAAATTTTCATGTAGCCAATGATGGATGGAGAAATGAGTAAATGATAAGGCTAAATTTAGCCCCTCACCCCCACCCAAAGAGTAGGTTTTCAGCACCTTAAATGCATCTACTAACAAGAATCTATATCTATCTATCTGTCTATATTATTATTTATTATTTATATACATTAAAGTAGGATAGTTTTCATTTTACGTTTTCCCGCTCATTTCACTTGCTAAATCGGGATGTATCATCTTGGCCATTGATTTTATCTCTTAATCTTGGTCATTTATTTCCATTTTACTTTTTAACTTTATTTACCTTTTTAATTTATTACCAGTTTATACATTCCATTATTTTTATCTTTCATTTCTCTTTTTATATTATTTATAAATATGTTTGATTTAACTTATTATTATTACAATATTTCCAATTTTTAACACAATCACCAAATCAGATTTCATTTTATTCAGAAATATCTCCCTTTCTTTATCCACATTTTCCTTCATTCCTGTAATAGAACTCATTCTATCTCAATTCTCTCTCACTCTACATTTAAACTTTTCACTTATTATCTTGAGCAGTTTTATTTTCGATCAATTTTCTTAATTTTTTGTTTCAATTTATTTCACACTGTCGAATTGCATCCAATATTCAGGAAATCTGACATGTCATCGAATCGAAAGAGCTAACAATTCAAGGTCATCAGATCAATTTTAATTAAATAATTGAAAACAAAATTAGTGTTTACCTAAAGTAATGTTGAAATTTTATTCCTATTTTAAGAGACACTGTAAATATGACTTTAGACATAGAAAGGAAATCTCATATTCATTAATTAGTGAAAAGAATTGAGAATGTATGCCTATATTAAACTACTTGGAGAAGCGTTATGCATAACAGAACCTTAGTTTATGAGCCTTGAGTTTTTAAAAAGTTCAAAATTTTAATAAATCATTAATGAAAAAATGTTTATAATTAATTTTAACCTAAAATAATACGGAAAAAGAACATTCGATTTTATAATTTATTTGATATTTACCGCTTAAAAAGAGGTTGAAATTTTATTCTCTTTTTAAGAGCCATTGAAAATATGACTTTGGGCATAGAATGAGAATCCTACATTAGTTATTTAGTGAAAATGATTGAGGATATATGCTTATCTTAACTTATTTAGAGAAGGGTTATAAATAATAGTGCATTAACTTATGGGCCTTAAACTTCCAAAAATTTCAAAATTTTAGTGGATCATTATTGCAAAAAAGTTTATTGTGAACCGTATTCAGCTTTATCTCACACTGTCGAATTTTTTTCGGTTTTGTTCCAGTATTCGCAAAATTTTTTCTATGTTTTCCTTAATTTTTTAGATTTTTTTTATCTTCATTAATTAAAAATATCATATTATGAGTAGCACCTAACTTTATCCAAACACAAACGATCAGATATTATATATTAAGGGCTATTGAAAATGTGACTTTGGATATAGAAAGAAAATCCCACATTGGTTATTTAGTGAAAAGAATTGAGGATGTATGCATATATTAAGCTACTTGGAGGATGGTTATGCATAATATGGCCTTAACTTATGGGCCTTGAGTTTCTAAAAGATTCAAAATTTTAATAGATTATTATCAAAAAAAAGTTTATTGTGAACCGATAAACCGTATCATTTTTTATCTCACGCTGTCATATTATTTTCCTGATTAATTCCAGTATTCGCAATTGTCAGAAAACTGGAGCAGTCATCAAATCAGAAAAGTTAACGGCTCATGGTCGTCGGATATGTTTTTTAAATAATTAAAATAAATTAATTTTTACTTAAAATAATATGGAAAAAGAGCATTCGATTTTAAAATATTTTTATCTTTACTGTTTAAAGAAGTCAAAAATTTATCCATTGATTCCAGTATTTGCAAATGTTTAAAAAATCAGACCGGTCATCGAGCCGGAAAAGCTAACGGTTCAAGTTTATCGGACCGATTTTAATTAAATAATTGAAATAAATAAATTTTTACTTAAAATAATGTGGAAAAACAACATTAGATTTTATAATTTTTTTTATATTTACCGTTTAAAAAGAGGTTTGAAATTTTATTTATTTTTGAAGAGCCATTGAAAATATGACTTTGAGCATAGAATGGGAATCCCACGTTGGTTATTTAGTGAAAAAAATTGAGGATGTAGACATATATTAAGTTATTTTGAGAATGGTTATTTATAATAGTGCCTTAACTTATAGGCCCTTAAGCTTCCAAACAAAGTTTATTGTGAATTGGTGAACCTTATTCACCTTTATCTCACACTGTCAGATTGTTTTTCGGTTTGATTCCAGTATTCGCAAATTTTCTTCAATATTTTTTTAAACAATTTATTATATTCATTAATGAAAGATCTCGTATTATGGGTAGCACCTAACTTTACACACACACAAACGATCAAATATTATAGATTAAGGGCTATTGAAAATGTGAATTTGGGTATAGAAAGTGAATCTCACCTTGACTATTTAGTGATAAGAATTGAGGATGTATATCTATATTAAGCTATTTAAAAGAGTTATGCATAATAGGGCCTTAGCTTATAGGCATTAAGTTTCCAAAAAAAATTCAAAATTATAATGAATCATTATTGAAAAAAATTATTGTGAACCGGTAAATGGTATCCTTATTTATCTCATAGCGTCAGACTATTTTATATATTGATTCCAGTATTCGCAAATATTCAGAAAGATCTGACCAATAATTAAATCGCAAAAGCTAAAGGTTCAAGGTCATCGGACCTGTTTTAATTAAATAATTAAAGTAAATTAACTTTTACATAAAATAATGTGGAAAAAGAACATCTGATTTTGTAATTTTTTTATCTTTACCGTTTGAAAAAATGTTGAAATTTTATTTCCTTTTTAAGAGCCATTGAAAATATGACTTTGGACATAAAAAGTAAATCTCACATTGGTTATTTAGTGAAAAGAAATAAGGATGTATTCATATATTAATCTACTTGGAAAAAGATTATACATAATAAGGTCTTAACTTATGGGCCTTGAGCTTCCAAAAGGTTCAAAATTTTAATAGATTATTATTGAAAAAAGTTTATTGTGAACCGGTGAACCGTATCCGTCTTTATATCACACCGTCGGATTGTTTTCCGAATTGGTTCCAGTATTCTCAAATTTTCTTTAATGTTTTCCTCGAGTTTTTTTAGATCATTTTTTTAATCTTCATTAATAAAAGATATAGTATTACGGATATCACCTATATTGTTTTTCTTTACGCACATAAACGATCAAATATTATAGTTTAAGGGCTGTTGAAAATGTAACTTTTTGGATATAGAAAGAGAATCCCACATTGGCTATTTAGTGAAAATAATTGATGATGTATATCTATATTAATCTATTTGGAGAAAAGTTATGCATAATAGGGCATTAACTTATGGACCTTGAGCTTCCAAAAAATTTAAATTTCAACTGATCATTATTAAAAAAAAATTTATTGTGAACTGGTGAACCGTATCTGTCTTTATCTCACACCATCAAATTGTTTTCCAAATTAGTCTAGTATTCGCAAATTTTCTTCAATGTTTTCCTTAGTTTTTTTTAAGACAAATTTTTTTTTTATCTTCATTAATGAAAGATATCGTATTATGAGTAGTACCTATATTGTTTTTCTTTACACACACATAAACAATCAAATATTGTAACTTAAATCTTTTTTATACAATCATATTTAATTCTCTTGAATATCGCTTATATTATTTGGTATTATCATCCCGCGCAACACACAGGTAAAATAATTAGTTTATATTAAATTAACATTCCTACACTAATAGTGATCCTTGTCATAAATAAAAATGTCAATCCAATGTAGAGCGAAAAATAATAACAAAGAACAAATAAAAAGGTTGATTTTACTAAACAACAAAGAAAAAATGTTTTGATACGGTTCGTCGAGACTTGTTAATGTAAAGATGAAATTTTGATTAAAAAAAAAAGGTTGATTTTACTAAACAACAAAAGATCTACCATGATTTTTAAGCATATCAAAACATAAATAGAAAGAATAAAATAAAAATAAATGATATAAACAAACATATTTTCATAATAATAGTACATTGCAGTGTTTGAAAATGTAAATACAAACGAAACGTAAATTATCAAAGATTACAAAAAAACTGCAAGTGGATCATATTGTTAGCCACCATTGCTAGCAGAAGATATGATACTAATTCAAAATTCCAATCTCCTAATTTCTTTTAAACTGTTGGGCGAGAATGTGTATGTTGATTTGGACCAATAGGCCCCCAACATTTGTATTAATTTGCACATTTATTCAAATGCATATATTTAATCATTAAAAATTTTGGAGTCCATTCAACATCTATTTAACTAGAATTCAATTATAAATAGTATTTCACCCGTGTGTTGCACGGGAATAACAATTTATAGAAATGTACTAGATAAAAAGCTGAATAATAAGAGTTGGCAATTGACAATAAATGTACATAAATATCTATATACCCTCTCCGCTCCAAAAAGATATTTCCCTCTTTTTTTCTGTCCTAAATTATATTTCCATTTCCTACATTAATTTTTTAGTTTTATAATATTCCCCTATTTTTTTTGAAATATTATACCCCTATTTTTAATATATAGTAATCAACAACTAAAGTGAAATATTAAATAAATCAAAGGGTATATTAGAAAATATATGTTAAATTGTACATTTATAATAATATTAAATGATGTTTTCTTAATCTATGTGAAAAATGAAAAAGGAATATCTAAAAATAGGTAAAAAAAACTCTCAACCCGAAAATGAAATATAGAAATGACACTACCCAAAACATTTAGCAAACTAATAAGGCTCAATCAACATCCAAAATGGCTTAAACCCTTATAGAATAAAAAGTAACCGACCCATCCACAAAATAAAGATAAATGCAATGTCAAAAATCAGTAAATTAGTAGGCAACATAAGCTTTTCAAAATAGCCGAACAAAGAAGCATTAGGAGCTCCACAATATATTTTTCAATCTAGCTCTTTTCAATTTTGATAATGTTTCTTTCTTGTTGCTTGACGGTTAACGATCCTCCACCCCTACATTGATGCTTCATCCATCAAGAGTCACTTCGATAGAGTTCTAACTGGCTTTGCGAACTCATTATCCAAAACTGAGTCATCAACGTGGAAAATAGTAGGAATTTAGTAACGACAAATAGAGCCTACTTTGTAAAAAGAATATCGAATTTCTGTATCAAGTAAATGAAACTACCTTATAATCACCTCCTGCAGGGTTTTTTAATTTCAATGCTGAATCAGAGTTTGAACCAGACTCCTACAAAAGACACAAATCAATAGCATTGAATGCAAAACTAAAGAACGGGTTAAACATTTATTTGGGTAAACAAAAAATCCAAACAAACTCAACTAACGTCATCAATTGCTATTTCTATTAACTCCCTTTGCAGATTCCGTTAACTAATCCAAATCCCTCATCTCAGAATAAAGTTGATTCCCTTTGATAGAATCAAAACTTTAACTGATATCACCTTGAGTATTTTTATCTTAAATCTTTTGATGATAAAGATAGCATATGAATTTATATTTTTCAATTGAGCATTCAAACTGTCCAGATAGTTTTTAAGCACTTTAACGAACAACAGTGAGCAATTTCATGAAATCAACTTTAAAGTACAGAGAGGCAGTACCACTATTCTAATTCTAATCAATTACAATTAAAAGTGAATATTTTTGTTACTAATTATTGCAATTACAATTTTTAGAATCTAACATTTCATTGTAGAAAATTTAAGCAACGTCTCTCAATGATTTTCAATGGAGAGGAGAAAGATAAGCTACAAAAGGTAAAAGCCATCTTTCGTGTTTGTATTAATGGAATCATCAATGAAAGAAAAAGGAGAATAGGCGACTCACAATTACAAATAAATGACTATTAAAAATCATTTTTAGAAGTATGAATAGAAATATATAGACACATAAGTCGGCTATGAGCTCAAAGCATAAATTTCATATGGGCCCATTCAAACATGGCTTACTAATACCATGTTGTACATCTAGCTGATAAATAAACTTAGAACCTTATATTATCATCCTTCTAAATCAAAACATAGTTCTTACAGAGCAATTGAAATAAATTCCAACAATGGTGATAACATGGCTGTTGAACCTGAGGAGGCAAGGATGAAATCTAATCTAATACATGAGTTGGAAGGAGACCCAATGTGTTAAGTTGTCAACAATAGATAAGTTTGATTACCTTTATAGCAATGCTAATGGAAAAGTTGCAATGACTTATTCAATGTAGAAAAAGGAACCAAAGTTTTCCTTCCAGATGCCCATTTCTAAGCCAACCAAATTAAGGGCAATAAATAATCAATTAAATACAAAAGTGAAAAGAAATCGAGATTTGAACAAACTAAAGATGTGGCATGTCACCTTGTGTAACTTTCCAGTGTAACGTACCCTCTTCTGTGAACAACTTGCATGCTCCTTTTTTGCTTGATCCCTTGCACTAACTTCTCATTTCTTTCATGCCTACTTTCAGTTCCAACATACCAGAAAACATTTGTAAATCATTAATAATCAGCCATTCATAAAACATTAATCATCAATGTTAAACAACTTTACTTACAAATCTAATGAGAGTAAAATTATGAATCATCATCCTTGTTCATACACCAACATTAGCCAAAAATCTCAAGAAATTAAGGTTAAAAGAATCTCACCCCAAGTAAAATTTCTTTAAGCCATAAAAACTAAGAACATCCAAAAAAAAAAATACTCTAAAATAGTTGCGCTAGAACAACCAAAAAATAAAAACTAAGAATAAATACTCACACTATCATCAGTCAATAAAACCAGATTTAGATCAGCTCCCAGATCCATCTTGGCATCTTTCTATGGTGATGACTTCAGTTGGGGAGATGGAGTCTGAAACGGTGCCAAAAAGGTTCCAACGGGTCATGATTCAAGTCACCAAAAAGGTCAATAAAATTTGATTTCAAGGATCATTATCCTTACCAAACTTTGGTGCCTCTGATTCACCATAATTAGGAAGCAAACAGTCATCAACCTGGTTAAGAAGCATGGAAAGAATGCGGGAAAAAAAGAATCCTTGGATAAAAGTATCTTTGGTATTTGCAGGAAGTAAGCTATTGAATTGAGAAAAGGAATAAATGAATCAATAAGAAACCATAAATTGTTAAACAGTATGCTACCACCAAAAAAATTCCAATAAGAAACCACAAAAGATTCAATTATCTTATACTCTTTTTTCTGGATTCAACCTTTAACAGCCTATCTAGATTTATTAGCTTTTGTGCTTTCAGTTCTGCAACCCCCCAATTTCGGCTAAACAATTTCAACAGCCCGAAACGCGCCAATCGTGAACAAAAGGAAGAAACAAAAACCCGTAAAAAACATCAATATATTTCGACTAAACAATTTCGACAGCCCAAAACCCATTGATCTTGAACAAAAGGAAGAAACAAAAACCCGACAAAAACATCAAGACATTTCGACTAAATAATTTCGACAGGCCAAAACCGATTGATCTTGAACAAAGGGAAGAAACAAAATCCCGTCAAAATATCAAGATCTGATCCGTCAATGCATTTCGGCCAACACCAATGTAGTGATAATTGAACAATAATCGTCCAAGATGATCTCCATCATGATAGTGAATCAACTGAGATCAGGATAAACACAAATATGATGATAATTACGGAGGAAATTTTTTTATACATTTTGTATTCACTGCATATATCCAAAAGGTTTATCAAAGATTCAAACCACTTACCTTAATTCAAAAGAACCCTAACGCGACCAGAAAAACTGCAGTTGATGAAAAAATAATCGATATACATCTTGGAAATCACGCATTTTCCAATTTACAGCAAGGTAAGGATAAGAATAATTCGCGATTAGCAAGGAAAGAAGAAGAAATCGGACATCCAGATGAGAGAAACGAAGCCTGACGGATTAAACCCATGCTTTCCCAGTTAACCCAGACATTAGTCTCGCTCAACTTTACCAATTAATCCCTAAACAAATATGTCAAATTACAAAATTGCCCTCACTTATGCAACCAGAAAAAAAGCAGGAAAACGGTGCCAGAAACTTAAGTCTCTTAATTATATATATATATATATATATATATTGAAACTAAAATCTACATTGCGGAAGATTAAAGAAAAGTAACACGTGTGTAATGAAAAAACAACCATGTGAAACTTAGGCTTTGTTCTCTATAGATTATCTTAAAAAATTGCTTCTTGTTTGAAATAAAGTTGTAATTTTAATTTGCTTAGTAAAAGGCAGTGCATTAGTTTTATTATTATGCACATGTGCTACCTCACTTTTCTGTGCTCCCACATAGGGCGAACTTGAAATTTAATTTCAACAATACAGTATTCTTCTATTTAAATAGTTGTCAAATAGACTTTAACATTTTAGTTATTAAATATACACACATTTATTATTTAGATAAAAGTACAAATGAATGAAAAGGTAGGGGCATTTATTAGGCCAGATTTAAACATCAGGGGACAAAAGTGTAAATAGCAAATGCTTAGGGTCCTTTAATGCAATTTACCCAAATTATTATATCAAAATAAATCCGAAATGCTAGGATTTGTGTGAACTCACATTTTCTAAATTTTCAAGGACTTTAATAATGAAAGTGATATTATTGCAATTAAATAAAAGTTCAGTTACCTAATTCCTAGTCATTGAAGTAGAGTAACCTAATAACTTATATTAAAGTTTAGTGATTTAATTATTTACAATTAAAATATATTGATCTAATTGTACCTGTAATAAATTTTAATAAGCTCTGCTACAATTAACCCCCTTTCAATTTCAATCGTACTTCAGTTTTGTTCGATATAGGTCATCAAACTTTCATTCTATTTCAACTCAAGTCACTTTCCTCCCAGATGGAAAATTTAGCTAAAACAAGATGTCAACAAAAACCTTCATTTAAAAGAGGTTTCAACTAAAAGTTTTGTATAACTAGGGATCATCTAAAAGATTACGTGTAAATAGGGATTAAAGTATTAAAATAAGAAAAAACTAATAAAAATTACAATTTTACCGTTCTCTTTAAAAAATATAACAATGGCAAGTCATTCCGCATTAATTCGCGGTTAATTTACAATTAATTAAAATTAAATCCTAATTAAGATTAGATCTTATTTAGTGGTGGTACCATAAATTAGAACAAATTAATATGACAAAAATTATAAAAGAAGAAAGTATAAAAGAAAACGTAATACCAAAATGGTTATAAAATCTAGGGAAAAATTTAGAAATTATAAACAAAAACTTAACAAAATTATATGAAGAAATAGAAAAAAGAAAACCTAAGAGAATCTATATATTAATAATAAGAAAAGTTGTCTGGCGGTGTAATTTTTTGCCTATTGTCTGGTATTGTATAAATATTTTTTTACTTTTTTTTAAAATTTTTCCCAACTTTCTGTAATTTGAATAATTAAAAATCTGTTTCACACCTGCTTTCTGCATTTATTTTTATTATCCATTGTTTGGATAATTAAGAATCAGGACTCTATATAATTTGGATAATTAAGAATATGTTTCACACATACTTGCTGTATTTATTTTAGGGTTAATTACACATAGCGTCCCCAACCTTTTAAGTTTGTTGGTATTACATCCCCAACCTTCCAAAAGTGTTACATCTGGGATCTCTCTAACGATTTCCATCTATTTTCACCGTTAAAGTCAGGGGTATTATCGTAAAATACCAAAAATTGAATATTTTAATGTTTAAAAAAAAAAGAAGAGCGGGGAGACTCCCTTCTATATGCTGCCAGAAATGGCAGTAAAATGTTGCCATTTCCGACAACGTCCTTTTGGCCAAAAATGGCAGCAGAAATAAGAGTTGTCTGCAGTGTAATTTCCCGCCTATTGTCTTGCGTTGTTTTTTTTTTTTTTTACTTTTTTTTTAATTTCTTCCCAACTTTCTATAATTTGAATAATTAAGAATCTGTTTCACACCTGCTTTCTGTATTTATTTTTATTATCCATTGTTTGGATGATTAAGAATCAGGACTATATAATTTGGATAATTAAGAATCAGTTTTACATCTACTTCTTGTGTTTATTTCAGGGTTAATAACACCTAGTGTCTCCAACCTTTCAAGTTTATTGAGATTACGTCTTCAACCTTTAATTTTAGTTGTGGGGGCCCCTAACCTTTCAAAAGTTTTACACCTGAGGTCTCTCTAACGATTTCCATCCATTTCCGCTGTTAAAGTCAGGGGTATTATCGTAAAATACTAAAAATTAAATATTTTAATGTTTAAAAAAAAAGAGTGGGGAGACCCCCTCTATGTGCTGCCAAAAATGGCAGCAAAGTGTTGCCATTTCCGGCAGCACATGGGGGGGAGACTCTGCCCCTTTTTGGCTGAAAATGGCAGCAAAGTACGGAAACACGGGAGAGAGAGACTCTCCCTCTGTGCTGCTGGAAATGGCAGCACATGGGGAGACTTCCCCCCTTGGGCCAGAATGGCAGCTAAAAAAAAAGGGAGGGGGACTGTGCTGCCGGAAATGGCATAAAATGGCAGCACTTTGCTGCCATTTCCAGCATCAAATGGGACACCCCCAATAGCTACCGGAAGTGGCAACAAAGTTCTGCTATTTCCGGTAGCACATAAAGGGAGTCTCCCCCTTCTTTTTTTTTAAACATTAAAATATTTAATTTTTGGTATTTTACAATAATAACCCTGACTTTAACGGTGGAAATGGATGGAAATCATTAGAAGGACCTCCAATGTAACACTTTTGAAAGGTTAGGGGCCCCTGAAACTAAAATTAAATGTTGGGGACGTAATCTCAACAAACTTGAAAGGTTAGGGACGCTAGGTGTAATTAACCCTTTATTTTATTATCTACTATTGTTTGGATAATTAAGAATCAGAACTCTATATTTACTGGACTATGTATCCCATTAAGAGTTTAGATGATTAAGAATCCTTTTCAAGAATTAAGAGTTTTATTCTGATTGTAATTTCTCATTATTTATAATTAAAAAATAAATATTTAAATAACTTAATTATTAAAATAAACGAATAACTAATTAACATATTAGATACTCATGGTAACTAAATTCTCACCCGTGCGTTGCACGAGAATATTATGTATCAAATTATTAAGAAAAATGAATAATATAAAATTTTATAATTTTTTTAAATAGTTAAATTTTATAAGGTCATGTTATCCAATAAATTTTACTTGAAAATCAACATCAGAATTGAAGAAACCAAAGAGATAGAATAAGAAAGATGAGTATAAGAAGATAATTTGCCAAATTCATCCCTATGTACAGCTGTATGTATTTTTTAATTCATTCTCGCACTATTTTCTTAGCTCTTAAGTCAATGACCTCAATGTCGTTAGTCATAGACACACAACCTTCACATTCTTCTTAGCATTTGAAATTAAATCAGATACAATTAGTAAACCCACTTCGATATAATAAATAAGCTCCATTAGATATAGTTAAAAAAATAATTGTTCTTTTCCTCAATGTTGCTGGCCGTAAACCTGCTCTGTCACTGATTGCGATTTTGCAACCATAAGTAGGGGAGAAACCCCACACCGACTGATGCAATTTTGTAGCCTCATCCTATTCGATGGACTTAAAGTCTTAAATTTCTTGTAAAAACTCATGACAATTCAAAGCCTCTTCATTTCTATTTTCATTTCTGATGTTAGACGGAAATTCACAGGCTCTAATCCACTGTTAAAGTTGGAATTTAATGTAAGAAATTGGATAAAATTAGTCTGAAAAGGAAAAAGAAAATGAAGAAGGTGAAATGGAAAGAGGACCACCACCAGTAGAAGGTCGAGCCATCAATTTCTTGTCATATGCTCCCTGCACTAATTGAAATTTTCTCACCAGTAGATAGTCCAAAAGAACTGCATCAATATCAACAAATCAAATAATCGAAGTGATATCAACCCATAAAATTAAAAAAAAATGATATAGATAATAACATAAATAATAAATATTGTTAACTGATTCAAAAAAGTGTAAAATGGTCATTACTAACAATATATATGGAACGACATATTTGACCAACTTACCGTGATAGAATAATTTCAGCAAATTGTCAATAGCTTTCTATCTCTGGTTCTAGTTTACATTAAATTCTATTTCAATTAAAGCAAAACACATAAGATAAAAAATTAAGAATCCTTTAATTGAAGATATATTGTCCCCTTCCAAATAGTTTAACTACTACTTAAAATAATTTACAATTGATATAAGTACTTTCACATGCAAAAAGCATGTATACCTATTAATAAGCAGCAGTAGTAATATATAACCAGCCTTCGTCTACATTCTAAGCAAGTTCAAGATTGATTTCAAATCTATCAATTAGCTCTATTTAAAGAGTGAAGAGGGATGTAAGATATAGTCGTATATTTAACGATAGAGAACATTTAATATCTATTAGAATGTAGAAATATTGTTATCCAATAAAAAATTCACAAAGAATGGATTGAAGTAATAGGATGGTCAAACCAGACCAAGATTAATCTCCATTAGTTATTTATGAGATCCCGCTTGTCATCAGACCAATTTAGAATAAAACAGTAATAAGATGGTCAAAATCAACCTAGATTTCTGGATACATGGGCCAATAATGAATTAGCTTCTCTTAAAAAGGTGATACAACAGATCTTAGTGATAAGTTGCAAGTTCTAATACATCTGTGCAATTTTTTAATCATGTTTGTTACCAGAACAATATATATCATTTTAGACTAATTTGAGGTGATTATATATGAATTACCAATTTTAGCATATAAGCAGTAAGCACTTTTAATATATAGTTTTAATATAATACAAAGTTCAATCACAATTGCAGAAAGTAAAAAAACAATAAAAAAAATAACTCAGGATAAATCAAAGCAGATATATGATAAAAAAATCTAGAACTAGCATTCAAAATCAAAGAAGATAAGGATTATGAATCTTAATCTTATTTAGAGCAAACAACTCACAAATTAAAATAAGTCAATGTAACAACACCCATTACCAAATATATAACAAAACGACTATAAACTCCCCTTTTCACAGTTTTGGAGGGAAAACTGTGGTACAAAGGTACCGCAGACTAATTTTCTTTAATATATATATATATATATAGATTTTTCATTTGTCTTGACAAAATAAATGAAAAATTGTTACTCAGGACAACTTTCAAAACACAAATCAAAATTTATCAACTAGAAATCCAATAAATAAATAAATGAATAACGATATTTAAATTCATTTTGGTTATTCTTATTCCCACTCGAACTAAACATCAAGACAATAAAATTTTGACCAAAAAAAAAAGAGAAATTCTAGTGATTAATTCATATCCAAACAAATTAAGTTGATTTATATGATTAAAACTTTCCCAATTTTTGAATTTTCTTTATTAGCACACTATGACTCTTCATCTTATCTTTTCAACGTAGTGTATATAGGCCATTATGATGCTGTTTTTATGCACAACAGAATTGGAATAAAACTTTTATTTGCCCCTTACTACTCTGCCAGGATTTCTTCTCTGATTCTTGGTTACATTTTCACTTAATTTGCCTAATTCTGGAGTTAGCTTTAACTGTCTTGTCTAGCTTTCTATAGTTTGAGCACTATTTTAAGGTGATATAATATTCCATTAATTGGTTACACAGTTGATATATTTTTCAACCGTGTATGCGGAGTTTTGTTAGGAAAATCACATCACTCTGCTTTTATCTATGTTTGATTTATTTTCTAAAAATTATTGCATAGACTTTTTGGTGTCTATGGATTGATATTAAGTCAATTTTTTAAAAAGAGTTAATATTACCGGGAGAGTTTCAACTCTCGAAGCAGATCGGGGGCATTGGTTCAAATCTTGAAGAATTAAAGTTGAAGTATGGTATTTTTCTTCGCATTATTCAATACAAAAAATTATGGGACGTTTCATGTTGACTGATTTTAAGTGGATTTTTATTTATTTGTAGAGTTCATGTTACTTGGAGAGTTTTGACTGTCGATGCATCTAGGGGCTTTTGTTCTGACCTCGAAGAATTATAGTTTAGGTGGTGTTTTTGTTTGTATTCTTCAATATCTTGCTTTTTTTTTTTTAATATATACTTCTTTTTCTTTCTCTACTTTTTTCTTTTGCTTTTTCTTTGTTCTTCATTCTCTTAAATAATTAGCCGACCAATTTATGGTTTAGTCTAACCCTTTTTTGTGATAGGTTGTTGTATATTATTGCTGATTGGAGCAATATTCATCTAACAATATTCCATGTCGAGCTTTTAAGGCACTTGATCAGAGATGAAGAAATTGACGCAAATGAAGAAATGTCATAAGATCTTAAAGAAATGTGTAGTTTAGGATATCTAAATAATGTGTAGCTTAGAAATAGATATGGACCCTGAAAGTAAAACCATGAGTCTAACAATAAAAAAAAGTATATGCTTTTACAAGTAAACATGAAATAAAGTTTAAAAATATTAAAGAAACTCATATGATGGAACCAATATTTAAGAATCTATTAGAATTCAAAACAGTAACGGTTAGCTAACTTACAAGACTCAAATATATAATTTGGAAGAAGATCAATTAGTATGAGAATGAATAGTTTTAGAGAAAGGAGACCTAACATAAAAAGAAACGATTTAGAAAAACTAGCCATAACAAAAATAGCAAAAATGAATTTATCTAAGAATAATGACACAAAACAATTTGAAATAATAATAGAAATAAATACTAATGGAATATGGAAAGAACAAAAGCTACTAATACACACCGGAGCAACTCTATCCTATGTAAAAGAAAGAATAATAGGTAATCTAGAATTAAAAATAACTAATAACCTAATTCAAATACAAGATTACTTTGGAGACATACATATAATGGAAACTTATGTAGAATTACCTATAAGAATAAACAAAAGACGTGAAATGATAAATACGTATGTAGAACACACAGAAGAAGTAAATATAGAATTGTTATTAGGTACTGACTTTTTAGAATAAATAAAACCATACCATATACAAAATGACAGGATAATATTAACAATAAAAAATGAAAATCTAGTGATACCTAATCTATTATGAATAAGAAACAAGGAGAAAGAGAACATATATACATATTAGTAAAAATGAATTATAAAGGATATCTAAGTAGAAATTGCCATGCACTATTTGATACATGAGTATCATCTAGTATATTTAAAGAAAATGTTTTACCCCCAAAAATGTGCACTGAAAAGAAAAATAATGAAGAAAGAATTAAATTAGCAGGTTTTGGTGGTAGCACAAACTCAATAACTAAAGTGGCAAGAAATGTAAAAATACAAATAGGAAAATATGAGTTACAAATATCCTATGTATATCAATTTAATGACATGCCAGGAGACATACTATTGGGAAATAATTTCATCAAACAATATTATCATATTACCATAGATGAGAAAACAATACTGTTAACTACTTCATGTCACCATATAGCTATACCAATAAGAATCTATGAGCGATATAATAGAGAAAAAATATCTCATGTAGCAGCACAATATGGTGAGGATCGATATAAAATAACACAATTTATGCCAAATAAAAATAAGATAAACTTAGTAGAAGAACATTTTGACCAAATAGTAATAAAAAATATAACAGAATAATTACTAAAATTATCTAGTGATAATCCATTAGAAAAATGAGATATAAATAAACCTATAGCAGAAATACTTTTAGAAGATGAAACTAAAATAATTAGTGTAAAACCAATTAAACACACTCCAAAGGATTTGCCATAATTTAAGATGCATATTAAGAAAATGTTAGAAAAGAAATTTATAAGGGAATCTAATAGTAAACATAATAGTTCTGCCTTCATAGTAATGAAACACTCAGAACAAAAACTAGGAAAATTTAGAATGGTAATAATAAATTATAAAAGATTAAATAAATATACCAAAGAATTGAAATATCATTCCGAACCAATATATTTTATTTAACCAAACTGAGTTGTACTGGAATATTTTGAAGTATTGTTGGTAGCCCAGACATACCCATAGGCAAGTTAATTGCCACTGTGGGAGTAGGAGGCCTAAAAGGAATACAGAAAACGGGGTGTTTAGCTATGTCCAGCTTGTCCACTAACAATAATCGAAATATTTTTGGTCAAAAATTTTTTAAAAGCAAATTTACAAAGAATCATGATAGACTCATATATAGAAAGAAGTATTGCTAATTACAAGTGGTGAATTATATATCGTCTTTAATACATCAGTTTATTTCACAGTTTACATATTCACCTTTTATTTCATGTGTTGGAGAAGTTCGTGTTAATGTAGATGACTGTATGGTAGATGAGTTTAGAAAACTAAGAGCTCAAATATCTATCCAACTGAGAAATCAAAGAAAAATTTTAAGAATATTTTACCAAATACTAAGTAGAGAATTAAGATAATCTAGAGAACCTCTTAATCCAATTTTTAGTACATATATACCTAGAAAACATAAATTTATTTTTTATCTAGAAGCAAAAATAGAAGAATAAGTATAATAATTAATGAAAAGATTTTAACATATAACAATAGATTTTATACAGTCTACCATAATAGTTTGTACTTCAACCATGTAAGTAATACTTTAGAAAACTAACTAAGGGCAAAATAGACAATTTAATCTAAGTTTATTTAGACTAATTACTCTTGATTTCCTTAAATGAAGTTTATTAAGATTAATTAATTACTTAATTACATAAAAGCGGTAGGGTTACGATCCAGAAATATTGTAAGTGTAATTATATCTATCTATAGGGGTATCTTAGTAATTTTGTATTTTAATAATTTCAAATTAATTTATTCTTTGAAATTCTAGTCAAACCCACAAAGTTTTATGCACCCATCACTATTTAGCCAAAATCCCCCTCGCCGATTTAGCTAATTCCTCTCCCTTGTAAAGACAAGACGCTGGGTGTAGAATTAGGGCTTATTTTCCCCAAATTCTCACTTGCAGTTTTTTCTCAATTTCATTGTCTTATACTAGTTAATTTCATAGTTCAACCTCGAATCAATATCGACGTCCTTTCCATTTATGACATAGAAATCGCAAAATCGAAAAATGGCTCAACCCGGCAACACCGTAAGTTCGGCTATTTAGCAATACGCATAGACAATGCATATCATGTCTCGTGTGTGTGTGTGTGTGTGTGTTTCCTAATTTGAGGATTTGAAAAGTAATTTGGCCGTTTTATTATCAGCCTGTAGGAGTTGACAATACTTTTAGAAGGAAATTCGATCGAGAGGAGTACCTGCAGCGCGCCCGTGAGCGAGAAGAAAAGGTTTGCGAACCATCGGGGAATCTAAGTTTGTTTCACCAGTTTGCTTTATGACTTTCAATGTTGATTTTTGGTTTTTCCTTGCTAAATTAAGGTTTTTCTCTCTGTTCTTTAGGAGGCGGAGTCAAAATCAAAATCAAAATGTGAGTTGTTATTATATTGGATTTCTTGGATATATTTTAGCAGTTATATTGTTAGAGCAATTGGAATTTAATTGAATTGGGTGTACGGTGTATGGAACAATGGATTTTTGTATTCAACATTGAATGTTGGTCTTCAACTTTGGAATTACTAATTAAAGATATAATTTTTTGGAACAGCTAGAGGTCCGCCGGTGCAAAGAAAACCATTGAAGCACAGGGATTACGAAGTGGACCTTGAATCTCGGTTGGGAAAGACTCAGGTTAGCCCCTTTACTTTTCAGATACAAGATGCTTTGCTTTTACTGTACTTCTTAATTTTTATTAGTTTTCTAATTAGATGTATTGTCGATTCGACAAACATTTTATTCAGTCTATAATTCGGTCTATTTTCATCTGAGAGTCAGAGACAGTGTACCTTGTAGTTTTTATAGCTGAAATGTCAAGCTGAGGTTCCTAAGGTTCATGGTGTGATGGATTAACTGTCATATCTACATTGAGCTGAAAATAGTAGCAGATGTTGAATTATTTCGATCACATCGCTATTGGGAATAGGATTTGTTGTTCCATTATACTTTAAATGAACTTATTTAAATGGTTCTTTTCTTTGCTTACAACACTGTTAAGTCTGTTATGCTCAACTCTGAACTCGGTTTTACCTGTTAAGTCACATGTTGGTGTTACAGACAATTAGAATCCCTATTCTTTCTGCTCAAGTATGGAAGCTATTTTAAAGGGCATATAATATATTTTCATGTAAAATAAGCACTTGACATGGTCAGTTTTCTATTTATCAAGTATATGCTGAAGGGTCCTATTGATTTGTCATAAAGAAACATATTTCTATGGCCTTAAGTTTTCCAACAACTGTGAAATTTGGTCTTCCTTTCCTCAATCTTTACTGTGACTTATGGAGTCGTGGATGTTGCTAGTTGTATATATTTAATTATTATTTTGTCTATTTTCTGTAGTAAGTATATTGAAGGACGTGCACTACTGTTTACTTGCATAAATTCTATGTTCTCTTTTGTATAGAGTTATGAATGTACATTTATTATTTTTGCAGGTTGTTACTCCAATTGCACCTCTAAGTCAGCAGGTACATCCTCTCTCTCTCCCCCCTCCCCCCTTCTCCCTCTCTCTCTCCTCGTTGTGCTCAATGTTCATATTATTGTTGGCTCTCAAAAACATATGGCTGTATTCCAATTTGGACATGATTATGGTCTATTTTTGAGAAGACTGGGATCATTCTATAGTTAACAAGTGTGTATAAAGTTCAAGAATGCTTAGATTTTCATTCTATATGATGTCACAGAGTATTCAGTAAGAATTCCCTTCTGCAGAATGATGAGCCCATCAGAGTTTGTTTTATCCTTCATGTGATATGCTCTTCCTGCCAATAAATGAAAGAAAAAATCATCCATATGCAATTGTTATTTAAAAATGTGTATAATTGTATATTGGGGCTTGTACAAGGGAAAGGGAAGGCTAAGTGAACAAATAAGAGTTTGCGTTCACATACTGCTCCTTAGGGGAATTCTCTTCTGTTGAAGGCTCTAGTCATTTTAAGCAGGGTTTTTTTTTTGGTTAAAAAATCATCGTCACTAGATAAAGTGAATTTGGCTTGTTTGCGGTAAGACAGCAGTTGAGAGATAAGTGTTTATGAAGATAATATGAGGTTGAGTCATTGGAGAAAGCTATTAAACTTGGTGATCTTAATCAGTATGATATGCAGACACCAAAATCAGAATGCATATTTTTCAAAAAACAACAAATAATTCCGACCAAATGCTTCAGAATTACATCTGATGTTACTTTGGATCATCTAAAGATACACTTTTTTTTGTACATAAACTTTCAGTTTTTTCAATTATTATTATTATTACTACTCTTTTCTAAGCTTTGCTTGGGAATGTTGCTGGCCATATCTTTGGAATTTAACAGTCTTCTATTTTAAGATAATCTTGAGATGAACTTTCTTATAAACTACAAACCAAGGGCTGTTTGGGACTTCTGCTTCTTAATCTTTCCCGTTTGTATTTTTCTTTTCTTCCACCCCCTCCTCTCTTTCTGCATAATTGTTTCATGTAGTCACATTGGACCACCTTCATGTTGAATGTCTTCTAAGAAAAGAAAGAACTTCTAAAAAATTATCCAGAAAATAGGTTCAGAATCTGCCTTGGCCTTTCAAAAGCACTCCATGTGGACTAAAGTATGTTCTCTTGCTACTTATAAGGAGCTTATAAGAGATATGTTGGAAAGGTTTGTCTTTACGTACTTTTCTAGATGGTGCATATAAGCATCCACCAGCATGCTCAAAACATTATTCCGGTAATGATATACGAGTACATAAAATTTTATTTCACATTATTTTTTACAAATTTTTTATGGAAAGAATTAGCTGCAGCCCTGCATTCCAGAGTCATGTCCTAGCCACGTGCTTGATCCTTTATGTCCAAGGAGTCAGCCTTGCCCTTGCGTGTCTAATATTCAAAAGGTAACTAAAGAATAGGACACCGCGTGGCTTGCTGGATATATCCTACAGTGTATGAAGAGCGTCAGATCCCATTACGTGTCCCAAAAAGGAGCGTCCATGCTCCATCGGGTTTTTCATTTTTTATTTTTTTTGGGTGGGGGTGGGGTGGGGGATATTCAGTTGAGGAGATGGCACATGATGAATAGTGTTGCCCCCTTTTCTTTCTTGCATCTCGAAACTGATTCAAGGTTTCCTTGTGAGCCGCCCCTGTGGTTATTAATAAGGATCATTCTCTTTCTTCCTTTTGCTGAAGATTTGTTTCACTTTTGAGTTGGTCTTCATGACATGACCACTAGAGATTATGAATCTACTTTAATTTTGAGCTTCCCCTGACTCCAGCAATCAGGCATCTGAGGAAGATGCAGCCTTGAAGAGTCGAGCAAAATAACTCCATTTACTGCTCTCATATAGTCTCAAAAAACACTGAAAGCTCTATTCCATCCTGTCTAAAATAAAAGGTGATGTGAACCAGGTAGAAAACCTTATCTACCCCCTTTACACCACTACACATTGCGGCCACTTATTGTTGATTCATTATCAATATGAGACCTACGGGGAGTTGTGTCTTGCAAAACTTACATTTCTCTCCTAAACACCCCCAATATATTATTCAGGATTATGCATGAAACCAGCCTAAACCCTAAAATGGAGTGGTAGTTATACTTCTTTGACGTTGTCGGTTGAATCATTTCAACAAAGTGTACATGAGTTATATTGATATCTGTGTTCTTTGTAGTTCTATAATTTTATTGCTGTAGTAGACCAGATCTCAATCAGTATTATTGCAGGCTGGATACTACTGCTCAGTTTGTGAATGCGTAGTGAAGGATTCTGCAAACTACTTGGACCATATAAATGGAAAGAAGCGTATGTCATCTGTGAAAACTTAAACACTGTTCATTTATTTTTTTTTAATTGGAGTTTATTTGGTGTCATTTATTTAGCTTGTTTCTTCATTCTTTTTCTCAGATCAACGAGCTTTGGGTATGTCCATGCGTGTTGAAAGGTCAACTTTGGAGCAGGTAGGCCTGTAAAAATATATCTATTTGATTGCCGCGTTTCAAATTTTGATATGTATGATGTTTTATCTCGTGTGCAGGTCCAGCAGCGGTTTGAAAATCTCAAGAAGCGAAAAGATACCGGAGGCTTCACTGAGCAAGGTGAGAGTCTGAAAGTGAGGTCAATTTTAGTAATCCCTTCATCCTTAAGTCTTTTGTATTTATTTTTTAGGGTAAAAGCAACTGAGAAAGAAATAACAAGAGAAATGGAAAATTTGTGTAGTTATTCTCTCTATTTAATTACATAGTGAAATATGTGATAGGGTCAGGAATAACCCAATATACGAAAGTTAAAACTGACCTACCCTAAATTCTTGTTTAAAATCATCATAATAATCATGTATAAAGAACAACTAATCAGTTCAAACCAAGATCCAAATAGACATGTGGTACCGTGTTGAATATCATAAATTATAATGGTTATGAACGGAAAATATGGAGATGAATAGAAAATATATTAATAATTCTCTCTCTTGATTACAAAGAGAAAAGAAAAACTATTCATTGGGTTACATGAGTTATAACCAAATATAGGGAAATCTAACCGCGTACCATATAATTATCATGTGAAGAATTAGTATAACATGTCTTATACAATGGAAAGGAAAGCAGCTTAAATATGGTGGGAAAATCAGAGTAGGTTTTGTGTGTGTGTGTGACATGGGGAAAATCACAGTTTGATTAGGAAATTCTTTTTTATTTTTATTAATTTATTATCATCCCCCGCTGGGGGGGGGGAGACAGAGAAAGTTTAGTTTCCCGACAAATAGTGCCGGGAATGATGGAACCTGTGAATGCAAACGATTTTATTGAAGGGGCAAAAAAAAGGGAAAAGTATGGTTATATCATTCTCCCAAGAAAGTCTTGCCTTACAAGTCTAGTAATCGTACTTTTACTATAATTATATAGGGATGATTGCATAGATTGCCACCAATATGCTTTTCGTCCGTTTAAATGCTACAATGGGTAATGACATTGTTTTTTTGCATCTAGTTCTGGTAAAATATCTCCATGCTGCTATTTCTGGAGTAGTAACAGAATCTACTAATTCCCTTGTTCACCCTTATTGTAGATTTTGATGAAAGGATCTTGAAACAACAGCAAGAAGAGGAAGAAAGAAAACGCCTACGTCGTGAGAAAAAGAAAGAGAAGAAGGTTAGTACCATGGGGAGCTGAATTTTAGATTGTAACTTAGTTCGTCCAAATGCGTATGACAAGGAAATGCTAAAGTTTGCCTGTCAATTCAGCCAGAGTATAATTTGTTGGTTCCCTGCCAATGCTTTTCTTTATTAGGGTCCAATGTTTCGGACAGAATTTTTCTTGCACTTCTGGGATGTGCCATCTCATGTGGGTGCATTGTCGCACGCACCAACTATCATATGGGACGGACAGCTTCCGGAAGTGCCACAAAACTTCTAATGTTTCTGATTGAACCTCTTATCAGATTGTTTTTTTAGTGTTTGCTACAAATTATGATTGCTAGTGATATCGATTCTCTATTTTCTCACACAGAAAGAGAAGGCTGCCGAGGAGGAACCTGAGATGGATCCTGATGTTGCAGCTATGATGGGATTTGGCGGCTTCAAGTCATCCAAAAAATGATCTACTCCAAAAATCTCTTCGATGTCTTTACATTTACATCTTGATCCTCAAACTACTAATTTATTGAAGTCTGAAGCTCTCATCATCCTTATCGTTCATTTACATGGAGAGTCTGTGGGAGCGTGGAAGCTTGTATCAAAATAGTCAAAAACAACAGGCTGGCGTTCGTTACATGTTGATACTGTACGCGTTTTTTAGTCTGCATTCCTACCTTGTGATATTGTGGAAGATATGGATAATTGCCATGGGGTAATTCATTGATGAAATACTGCTACAGTAATCTTGATGGTTGTAAATGGTTCTTGACAATGTCTTGCCCCCACCCGACGACCATTCGTACATGTTCAGTAACCGTGCATTCATCACTGCATTTTGTGAGTGCTTCAACCAACTCTTACTAAAGTGATCTATTTTTAGTGTTGGAAACATTGAAAATGTACTACAATTCTCTCTTTTCATTTATTTATTTATTTTTAAGGCATAATCATATATGTATTTTGTAGTTCGAATTATGTTGTATTTGGATGTTCACGTTTTGGACGGGAGGTCTCAGGTTCGAAGCACACGCCCCTAATTTCCCTCCCCATATATCCCTTTTTAATGAAACACACATGCCCCTCAAATTTCCCTCCCTCCTACATCTCTCTTGTATTTTTTTTTTTTTAAGATACCTACTTCCTCGAGACTAATATATGTGCAAAATTTATAAACTTGTAAGTTCTTCCAAGTGGCTTCCCCCTCGCCCCCCGCCCCCCCCAAACAACACTAACATTAATGGATTGCATTTATCTCTTGTGGTGTCTCTCAATGTTAACGCTAGAAAATTAAATTTGGTTGTCTGGGCGAGCCCATTGAGTTTTTGCGAAAAAGATAGTGCTAACAAGTTGGTATGTTAGTCTATGAATTTATACACGTGAATGAATAAACGATAACTACATATATTTTTTAATTATATCATCTCATTCTTATTTTTACATATCGGTTGGTAAAATAATATGCTAACCTGATACTATTAGTTTGCGCATATTAGTAAGGGACATAGGAGGGCAGTGCCGTCCAAGGTTTAAAGAATTATCTTGTTTAGTCCCTCGTGGAAACTTTTGTAGTTCTGCATTTGGTTTTGTCATGATAATTTTGTCGTTAAATATTCTAGAAGCATAATATAATATTGATGATAGAAAATATATTAACAATTTTAGTTGGATTGTTCAAAAGAAAATAAGTTTTTGGATAAAAAATGATATTGTTCAATGTAGAGACAATATTTTTTTGGTTAGAGAAGAAAAAGGGACGATTAGATATTTAAATTGAACATTATTTAAAAGTTTTTATGTTACTTAACTTTTGCCCCCTTAAAACAAAATTTCTGACTCCACATAGGTCATGACATGGTTTTTTACTTCGAGCAAGTTGAGTGAGCTGTTTTGGCATCTTTAGTCAACCCTTTATGGTCTTCTCTTTCGTGGATACTCCTTAACTGTATTTTAGGATATATGGTAATACTAATTAGCCTTAAGCTAATAACTTTAGTGTGCACTACTGTCATATTGAACGTGTAGAATAATTTTTTATACGATGATATATATGATGATATGAACATAGGCTATAATATTTTTGAGGAAAATAATGAGACGTGCCGGTTTTTAACCCTTGACCAGACTTGCATACTTCTGGACTAGAATTTTGTGCTTATCTCGTGCTAATTTTACTTTTTCAACCTGTACATTTTTTGAACTTTCAACTTAAAAACATGCATTATTCAAACGGATTTAGTGAAGCACTAAGTTCAGCTCTCATGCATCTAACTCTTTCCATCCAATTAGCATTAGAGCATCTCCAACACGCGAGGATTGTATTATGTACGTATATGGCAAATAAAATATACATTAAGAACAATAACATCTCGAATGCAAGAATATACAGATGCCTGGTGATGACTGAACATTTCATCATCTAAACCATGGTCGAACAAATACCTAGAAAGTTCGGGAGATGGACTCAGTGGGTGCTCGTCGGCCTATAAACGCTACCAAGTGCGGTGACGGAATCTCTCTGTCCAAATGTGGGTAGTGTAAAAACTGATCAAACTGGGTAGGCTACCAGTTCTTTTAAACCTTGATGAAATTAATGCATCTCATCTCGGGCCATTGATGATTATTTTTCTGTCCGCAAAATCATCGACGTTGCTTGTATTTCTTCCAACGTGAGCCCCTTTGTTTCCGGGACCAGCTTTGCGACGAATATGACAGTAATACCACATACAGCAGAAAAGACGAAAAAGGTGCCTGAAATTAAAAAAAAAATAAAAATAATGATCAACTTAATTCATCTGGTATTTTTATGAGATTATTAAAGGAAGTCTATGCAGAAGAAATTTATTAAGGAAAAAGAGAACCTTCAGAGCTCCACTGCATCAGAAAGTTAAAGGAATACGAGATAATCCAAGTACCGAGTCAGTTGATCACTGTCACAAGGCTTCCAGCTGAACCTTTCACGTTCATAGGAAATATCTGAAACAATCATATATAAGTGAAAAGGTTTGTTTATTGTAATTAGTCTGACTATATTTAGTTTCAGCTGTTCAATGAGGTTTAAAGTTTGAACCTCTGACATTATAACCCAAGGAATTCCTTCCATGCCTAATGAAAAAAATCCCATAAATACCTGCAAGTACAAGAAATATATTAATCTCTAACACTTTCTCGTTATTTTGGTTCCATTTGCTTTTGCCTGAGATTATGCTAAATCGCTAATGAAGCATGTCTTTAGCCCTTTAGAAAAGGAAAAACAAAAAGGGCCAAAAAAAAAAAAAAGGTTCTACTACCAGTACACCACCGAGTGCTAGCAAGGGACTGTATTTCCAAAGTTGATGGTCCTGCACCCGGTACATAATATCATTTAGAAACAATCCTATATATTTCAAGAGAAAATCAGATGTTTGCAGCAGAACCTGTAATAAGAATGATAGTCCAATGAGAAAGCAACCCACGCATGTTCCGGCTGCAGAAACCTGCAATAGAAGAATACTTAAGCTGATGGATATAGTAGTGCCAAACAAACCTCCTGACAGGGTGCAATACTTACTAATAGTAGAAGACGTCTTCCAGATTTATCCGTTAAAAGGATCCCCAGAACAGTCATCGGAACCTGTAGAAAGCGGGCGCCAAGAAATGTGTTCAGCAGAATCCATCGCACCAAAAAAGAAGAAACAGAGAAGTTCGAGAACCTGACAACCTTAATCATAACCATAGCTGTTGTTCCTGTCTTACTTGAGAAAACTATTAAAATCATCAGGTAAATGTTAGTATGCATGTTTCTTTTAGTTTAGTTATTTTATTTTTGTTTATATGCAACCATTAGTAAGAACTAAGAACTAGCTTACCAGCTGATGAAAATATAGAGCTCGCATAATATGCTATTGCGTTAACTCCACCAAATTGTTGCAGCACCATCAGTCCAACACCTACCTGAATAAAAATTTAATTTGTCCCCTGATATTATCAATCCGAAACTTTGAAAACGCATACCAAGCTAGAAAGTAGAGCCTCTATAGAAACCTTACAATAAGGGAGTGAGCATATTTCCTTTGGAACAAATCTATCATTCTAGATTTTGAGAGTTGTTCAAGAGATTGTGCATAATCCTGTAAATTAAAAATAATCTTGATAAGAGACAAGTGAGATGGTTTGATACAAAGTAGAACCGGAATTAAGTTAGAGTTACTCTTATTTCAGCCGCTTTGGCAAATATAATGGCCTTTGTCCCCCTCAAGCACTGCAAAGAAGCTTTGCTATCATCCCACCGCCCCATCTTAGCCTGTAAAATATATAGTAGATTTTAGTATATTTCAGGTGTTTAATAAAGACTTATCCAACAATAATAAGACAAAATAATTAAATTCATTGAATTAAAGAAACTACAACAGCCTTTAATGAAAAAATAATCTAGATAACTGCTGTTTTAGTCTTAATCATCTGTGATTTCTTTCTGAAACTTACCAACCATCTTGGAGACTCTGGAATGAAGAATAAACCGACAAGCTGTAGTAAACACGGAACAGCTCCTGAATTGATATCCAACACAAAAGCTATGTTATAACTAGTTGGTGCATGGATTAACAAATACAGGACGAGCACAAACAAATTTACCTATCAAAGCCAAGGTACGCCAGGTGAGGACATTTCCAACAAGATACATTACAGAGGTGCCACAACATATCATCAACTAAGGCATCATAGGTCTTAGAATCTAGACATCCGCCTTGAACTCGTAATTTGAAGCAGTTCTGTATTTTACCTGGTTCGCCGCTGTAAATGCTCCTCGAAGATTTTTAGGTGTTATTTCTGCTACGTATACTGGTACCTATGGAACCAACATTCAGAATGATTTCGAGCTGTCTATTAAGTAAAGAAAAATAGGAGCGCAGAAGATACTGTATGCACCACAAAGGAAAGAAGTCCAATTCCGTATCCCTTTAACAGCCTTCCAATGTAAAGCAACCAAGCACTCTGTTGACAAGCAATGAGCAACCAGCAATCTTAGAGGAATCTGAAAAAAATTTTTTGACTTTACATCTACACATCAGAATGCACATAGATAATTAATAATAGCTGAAAAGGATCGTGTTTTCCAGATTTTTCCAATACGCTGCTATTTCTATTTCTTAAAAAAGAGAAGGGAAAAGATACTGTCTTTTATTATTTCTTTTATTAGGGGGATGAAGGGGAGGAAAAGATATATTGATATTTAGCCCTTGTATGGTTTAGATTTTCCAAAATATGTTCTCTCTCAAACTCATTTTCAACCACACTTCTCCCAGAAATTCACTTTTTCACAAAATCAATTCTCAAAAATCTAACTCATACAAAGGCAAACATGTTCGGATCCCCTCAATCCATGGTGATGTTCTCATTACCACCACCTACAATGAAAGTTTTGAAGTCTTTACACATCTTGAGTTCAGCTAGCCAACTCATCAAGGATAAAACATGAATAGACAAAAGAATACAGAGCACCTTTGAGAAGACAATGACAAGCCATCCCACAGTACTAAACAATTCCGCGGAACCCATGGTCTGGAATATTAGATCAGTTAGCAAGAACAGTGAACTCTTTGTAGATTATATAATGTACCAACAATTCTTGTTACAAATACAAACTTACTCCCTTCCTCCCAAAGAAATCTGCTATCTTTCCACTCGTTAGTGCGCCGAGCATTGCTCCAACCGTCATTATTGAGCCAAACAATGAATACTACAAAGCGGAATTCAGAGGAAGGGACAATAACATAAAAATTGAGATGTAATTTATACTTCATTCACATTAATGATACATAATAACAACATATACATTGTGACTGTTAATGAGAGATGAATGTTTCGTTTTCCCGCTCTAAGGCAAATACTAGGTAATCATTCTGTTTTTGTGGTTATGTTATTCTATCTTCGCCTGTCCTGGCCAATAACTTAATTTAATTTTATAGAATAGAATTACCTCTGCCAAGGACAGGCCAAGATCGTCCAGAATCCCAAATTGAGCTGGTGAAGAAAAACCAATCTGCAAAGTTATCATTTACCACAACTTAATCACTACATAACCAAACGAACAACCAAGTAGAAGAGATCAACCTCTAATCAAAAGTCGCCAGAGGGGGGGCGGAGAGTTTGGAACTTACGGCACAACCAAACTCATAGGAGCCCAGAACCGCGACAAGGGTGCTGAGTATAACAGCGGTGGTGGCAGAACTGCCATGGCTGTCCCCATCGCCAGCTCCTTGAGTTTCAGTATCATTTTGGGTCCTTAGTAAAGGATTGAGTTCATCTGACGTGCTCTGGGACTCCATTGTTGGGGAGGGAGCATATAATAATTAAGAATTAAAAAGTGCAAAGATCTTGGGGAGACGCTATATCTATTGACTATTCTTATGTATCATATGGTGTAACAAGAATTCAAAGCCTTCTCTTGTGCTTTTTGGCTCTTTGCTCCTGTCTCTCTCAGACTCTCACGCACTCTGCGTCCGTTTCATAACAGTTAGGAATGGCAACGGCCGGGTACGCCTCCTGCACTCCGCCTAGTTTTTGAAGAGCCCGCTTCGTAACGGGGTTCGGGGAGGGTACACCGCGGGTGGTTCGGGGCAGATACGAGAAATATACCTATTATCTACCCGTTTCGAAAATTCTAAAAAAAAATTGAAAAATTAAAAAAAATGTAAACTACATAAAAAAAAGCCATTCAAATAACATTAACCTCATCAAAACATGAACACTATTAATAGTTAACAAAATTATATAAAATGAAATAATTTTGGTTAACAAAATAAGATTTGTCTTGATTTAATTTTGGTATTTTAAGTAAACCTAAATTTTGAATTATTATTATAGGATAAAAGTTAACTAATATAAAAAAAAAAGAGGTTGGGCAAAGTGGCAAAGTTTATTGCTTTAACTTTTACCATTAGAGTTTAATTTTTTACTAGCTCACGGTCCATATAAATTAAAAAAAAAAAGAGAGAGAGAAGACTTTCAGTCCCTAACGTGTTAAGAATTCGGGCCAAAGACTTTTGTCCTGTACCCATCTCAATACTTAACAAGGCGGGTCCCTAGGGCTTCCGGTATCAGGTGTGAAATTGTTATTCCTAATAATAGTTATAAGAATTTCGGGCGAAGACTTTCACCCTGTACTCGTCTCAACAATTAACGGGGCGGCTCCTGTGAGTTTCGAGTATGAAATTGTCATCCCTAATAATAGTCAAATGATAGTCGAAGGTAATTGAAATGCAATGATTCTTAATTGAAATACTAATTTTCTTTTAATTTTCTAAAAGGTTTAAAAAAAAGGGAAAGAGTTTTTCAAAAACGGATGCAGCCACCACTAGCTCCGCCCATACCTTATGTCCTATCCGTCGCATACACTGCCCATGTGGGTAACGGAGGTGACAATTCTTGAAAAAATTCACTGATAAGATACTTTAAATTTTAAGCTGTAGTGAAAATCAACGGGAATTTTTAAGAATGGAGAATATCTCCTAATCCTTTCTAAACACCAGACGTCTAAAGATATCTCCGCAGAGACACATTGGATGACGTAAACATCAACTAAGCCGTTCTAGTAGAAAGTTGAACTATTCAACTTTCCTCTAAAAATGAAAAATGTATGGTAGAAGAAGTTTTATGGTATTTTCAGAAAGTGTTATCATGATACCTCCCCTCTTCCGATGAGTGCACTCACATAAAACAGGAAGTTGCCATAACAGTACCTCCTGAAAGTGCTAGAAAATTTTTAGACAAAAAATTGTCTAAAATTGATTGTGCACACATGAAGAATATATCCAAACAATCAATGTTTACTTTAATACAACGTTAAATGAGTGAAAATATAACACAGTAGTAATCAATGTAGTAAGATAAGATACTAGCATTTAAACATGTAATATTGGACAAGACAGTACAATGCACAATATTTTAACAGCCAACATCCATACAATGCGTGCTTTAAAGAGCATTCTTGGTGTAGTCTGGTAAAAGGCAGATTCTTGATCGTGCTAAGATGTGTTAGTAACCAAATCCATGTCGGACTCTCGAGAATTTTGATCACCATCTCCCAACGTGCATACGATGCTTCCAAGTGACAATCTATTTTTCAAGAAAACAAATTCTATCAAGTGATAGAATCTGTTTAACTGTGGGCAATGTAAAAGTTACTCTGAGTGTTCAGGTGATTAATCCTCTCAATCGATTCACTTAATGCAACTCTTCACGGGGCATTGACAATGTTATGACTGTAAACATAATATTATTTTCCTGTCCGAGAAATCATGGATGTCGCGTGTATTTCTTCCAATGTGCGTCCCTTTGTTTCTGCAACCAGCTTCGCCACGAATATGACAGTAATACCACATATAGCTGAAAAGATGAAAAAGGTGCCTGAAACAAAATGAAAAAGCATCAACTCATCTGGGGGATTTTTCTGAGATTAAAATGAAAAAGCATCAAGTTTAACTCATCTGGAAGAAAATTAATAAAAGACAAGAAGATATCACCTTCAGAGCTCCACTGCATCAAAAAGTTAAACGAATACGAAATAATCCAAGTACCAAGCCAGTTCACCACTGTAACAAGGCTTCCGGCTAAACCCTTCACATTTATTGGAAATATCTGAAACAACCAATACAAATAAGTGCAAAGTGTATTTGTTCTAATTACTTCTGAATAATAATCTAATTATTCAAATGTTAGATTAAGTTCGCACCTCTGACATTATAACCCAAGGAATTCCTCCCATGCCTAATGAGAAAAATCCACCAAATAACTGCAAGTACAAGAAATATATATTAATCTTTGATACCTTCGTTGTTTTGGTTCTTTGATGTGTTTGTTTGAGGATATCGATTAAGCCCAGTAACAAGGTACACAAAAATATATGGCGGTTCACTATTAATGTGAAAGCCATTAAGACTTGGTTGCTTTAGGTTCTCACTTCACTACGACAAAGAAGGTTATGACGTAATCTCATGCTAGTAAAGACCGGCCTCTTAAAATTCTCTGTACAAGTTAATAATTCAACCGACAGGTCACTAGGTCAAGTAGCATATCGTCGTCTTTTCCTTTTTTCCATTTTTTTTTTCAAAAAAATAAATAAAATTGGTAGATTACTCTTTTATTATACTGATGAAGCACTTATTCACATAAAAAAGAAAAAAGAGAAAGGTTTTGTTACCAATACGCCACCAAGTGCTAGCAAGGGGCTGAATTTCCAAAGTTGAAGGTCCTGCACTCGGCACATAATATCATTCAGAAACAATCATATATTTCAAGAGAAAATCAGATGTGTGTGAGCAGAACCTGCAATAAGAATGACAGCCCGATGAGAAAGCAACCTACGCAAGTCCCAGCAGCAGAAACCTACAGCAGCAGAATACCTTACCTGAGCTGACTGATGTAGGACTATACAGACTTACTGACAGTGTGCAATAATTACCAATAGTAGCGGACGTCTTCCAGATTTATCCATTAAGAGGACCCCCAAAACAGTCATTGGAACCTGCAGAAGGCAAGCGCTAAGAAACGTGTACAGCAGAGTCCTCATTCCAAAAAAAGGGGTTTGGGAACCTGACAACCTGAATGAAAACCATAGCTGTTGTTCCGGCCTTACTTGGAAAACCTGTTACGATCCTCATGTAAAAGTTAGTATACATGTTTCTCTCTCCTTTTTTATTCTTCCACCATACTCCCCTTCCCTCCACCCCACACCGAAAAAAAAAAAAAAAAAAAAGCAAAAATTATATGCAACTGAAAATAAGAAGAACTAGCTTACCTGCTGATTCAAATATAGAACTTGCATAATATGCTATTGCATTGACTCCTCCAAATTGCTGCAGCACCATCAGTCCAACCCCAACCTGAATAAATTTTAAATTTGTCCTGTGATATCATCATTCCTCAAGTTGTAAATTTAAAAACACACACCTAGCTAGAAAGTGGAGCCTCTATAGAAGCCTTACAATAAGGGAGCGAGCATATTTCCTCTGGAACAAGTCTATCATCCTAGAGTCTGAGAGTTGTTCAAGAGATTGGGTATAATCCTGTAGAATAACAATATACCCTTGATAACAAGAAAGTGAGATTGTTTCGTACAACCTAGAATTGAAGTTAAGTTTGTGTTACTCTTATTTCAGCTTCTTCTGCAAATATATTGGCTTTTGACCCCCTCAAGCACTGCAAAGAAGCTTTGCTGTCATCCCATTGCCCCATCTTAGCCTGTATATCATACAGTAGAATTGAGGATAGCCAAAATAATTATGTTAATATAATTTAAAAACAAACTGAAACCTATAATAGTTTCTTCCTGAACTCACCAACCATCTTGGGGACTCTGGAATGAAGAACAAACTGACAAGCTGTAGTAAACACGGGATAGCTCCTGAATTGATATGCAACACAGCCAGTATTTTTTCAACTGATTTACACATGGATAATAAAATAAGACTACAAGTCCAAACTTTACCTATCAAAGCTAAGGTACGCCATGTGAGGACATTTCCAACAAGATACATTACAGAGGCGCCACAACATATCATCAACTAAAGTATCATACGCTATGGTGTTAGAATCTAGACATCCAAAGTACACTCTTAACGTCAAAAGTTGTGTATTTTACCTGGTTGGCTGCTGTAAACGCTCCTCGAAGATTCTTAGGTGTTATTTCTGCTATATATACTGGTACCTATGGAATTGACATCCAAAATATTTTGACTTGTCTATTAAGTTAAGAAAATCAGAGTGCAGAAGATATTGTATGCACCACAAAAGAAAGAAGTCCAATTCCATATCCCTTTAGCAGCCTTCCAATGTCAAGCATCCAAGCACTCTGTTGTCAGGCAATAAGCAACCAGCAACATTAGGGAATCTGAAAAAATATGTGACTCTGCACCTTCCCATCAGCATTCACATAGAATTAATATTATCTGGAAAAGATCTCCTTTCCCAAATCTTTCCGATGTGTCACTTTTTATATTTCCTTTTTCTTTTATTCTTTTTAGAATAATAAGAAAGAAAGTCAAGCTCCTCAATCATAAACAGACACTGTTCTTTTATATTTCTTTTAGGCGGAGGGCGAGCTGAGCAGGGAACGGGAGGTGGTGGAGGAGAACTATTTACATTTAGATAATGTATAGATAAACACATGATAAATCATATCCCTCCATCCCCTCAACCCCTGATGATGTTCTCGCTATCACCTACGAAAATTTTATGCTACTTACATATATTCATTTTGAGCTCATCAAGGATATAACACAAGCAAACAAAAGAAGACATTGTACCTTCGAGAGGATAATGGCAAGCCATCCCACCGTGCTAAACAATTCTGCGAAACCCATTGTCTGGAATTTTAGATCAGTTAGCACTTAGCAAGAACAGTAAAGTCTGTGTTATTATAATTTTGTAGTAGTCCAAAGATTCTAGTAAAAAATACAAACTCACTCTCTTCCTCCCAAAGAAATCTGCTATCTTTCCACTCGTCAGTGCACCAAGCATTGCTCCAACCGTCATTATTGAGCCAAACAATGAATACTGAATAGTGGAACCCAAAGAAAGGAACAATCACATTAGAAGGGAGAGGTTAAACTATGTAATTTATACTCCTCCATTCACAAGCATAATAATATCCTCATCACCAAATTGCACATTTGTGTGCATTAACTTACTAATTCTTTAAACATCAACTTATGAAGTCACTTACCCAGTTGGCCCCCTATACGCTGTGACTGCTAATGAGAGTTCAAGGTACTTTTTTTCCCCTGTTAAGCCAAGTCTTAACCTGACAATGAGGAATACCTACACACCTGCCTCGGGAAAATTTTTGAAAGCTTTTACCTTTCTAGTTTGATTAAATACTAAAAGAATCTCAAATGGGATGTGGATTGGGGGAAATTCATTGCCACCTTCTCAAAATGCTGATGTATCACAAATAAAAAATAGAGGATGTCTACTATACCCTCCATTTGTCGAGGGTATGGTAGTTGGTAGAGAATGTCTCTTCCCACGCTGTCTCCATTTCTCCATTCTCTCTCCTCATCGTTATCAAATAATTCAATAATTATTAGAAGATGGCTCATTATTTTTCCAATACACAATTCCATTGAAGATGTCTTCTATCTATTTTCTTGATACTTCTAAAGTAGTTCATATTCTGCATTGGAGATGCTCTAACCAAGTGGGATTTTTTTAATTGCTTCCGAATCAAAAGATCTAAATCTATTTTCCTTTCCTTTGTATAGAACCTATTGTTGCAGGTCTTTATATGATAAATCACGATAAATTATAAGAGTAGTTATCCATAAGGGAGATTCTAGTAGACAGTTACTACCTTTCCTATCGTTGTCATTTAAAACCTAATACATAGGGTCTTGCTCTATAATTCAGAGGCAAAATATTTATACAAGTTCCATATTCTTCTCCCTAGATCTATCTCAATTACTTCTACTCTAGAACTTCCAACATGGTACCCCCATTGAATCTTGATCCTTATTGAATAAAGTACCTCCAGTTCATTCTCCTATGAAGATTCTCGGACCACCCTTCTAGCTAATCAATTTGTTTTCACATCATTCACACCTTTCTATTGTTGTGTGTCCTTGCCAATAATTATATAGAGATAGTAGTTTATTCAGTAACTATGGGCTGACTCTTGTTGCTACGCAAGGTGCACTTTTCTGGATTTTACACATTTTATGTTTCTTCAATCATCACTCATGTACTAGCAGCATATATAAGAAAGAAACACACGGATTTGGAATGTTCCTAGCAAGTCAAAAAGGCTACATCGTTTGAAGATCTTGTAGGCAATCATAAGAATTACCTCTGCCAAGGATAGGCCAAGATCGTCCAGGATCCCAAACTGTGCTGGTGAAGAAAACCCAAGCTGCAAATTTAAACATTTACCAGAAGTCAGTCACTACAGAGCTAAACAACGAAGTAGAAGAGATCAACCAGTAAGAAAATGTCAGGGGTTTTTGGGAACTTACGGCACAACCAAACTCATAGGAACCTAACAGCGCGACAAGAGTGCTAAGCACAACAGAGGTGGTGGCAGAACTGCCATGGATATTCCGATCACCGCTACCCTGAGCTTCGGTATGATTATTATGGGTCCTCAGCAAAGGATTGCTGCTGCCCAGTTCGTCTGCTATGCTTTCGGACTCCATTGTTGGGCATGGAGCATAGAAAGTGGCAAGATATTGAGTTGCGTAAAGAGAGATGATATGTATTGACTATTGTATGGATCATTTTCGAGGGGGGATGAAAACGTAAGAAATTCACAGCTATTCCTTGTCCTTTTCTCGCTCTTGCTCTTTGTCCCTCTCACGCATGATGATTTATGTGACGAGATACCTTGGCACAATTAGCAAAATTTTTTAAATGAAACTTTTCTAGCTCTGGTGGAACAAAACTTTTAAAGTTGTAAAATTAAGGACTGAAATGTAAATTTTATAGGACTCAGTTTATCGTTAAATCAGAGCCTTGTATACATAAGTGTTTTTTTATTGGCTAGAAATACTATATTTTTTGGTATTCTTGAAGTACTAAAATTTCTTATAAATTTTTTTGTTGTGCAGATGAGACAGGATGTGCCATAACCCAAAAGTACTATAAACCTACTAATTTTTAAAGAGTGATGCTATTTATTTAGACTGAACTGATAGTTAGCATCATTACATTAGATATGAATGGAGATATATATATATATATAAATACATAGGAGCATTTATTTATTTGATAGATAATAAGAAAAGGCAAAATATATTGACACCACTGTTTTTTATAAATGCACCACATTTTAATTATATAAATAGTTATTGAACATTATTTACTTTCACATTTATCCTCATTATTTTTGTTATAATCTTCTTTTAAGATTTTTTACATAATTAGTACGTCTTGTTTTAAAGAATGTTTTTTGTCCAAAATTTTCTGTCTTTATACTTTTAAATTATCAATAAAACTAAATAATTGTACTTAACTATTTCTTATAATTTACAGATTAAAATATTTAAGTCACTTTCTTAACTAAATTTTTGCACAGATAGTCTTAACAAATATCAAATATGCTAGTTAATGAAATTTTGAGAATAAAATTGTGACAAAAAAAGTTAGGAATATATATGCATTAATTAGTAAAAGTTAAGGTTAAGGAATGCAATTAAAATGTGGTGCGGTTATAAAAAAATGTGGTGTCAATATAACTGCCTATAAGAAAATAACAATTGTCTGCAGTCTAAATAAATAACATTATTTAATTTTTTTTAAACCCCATGTGTAGCAATGTTTGGGAAACGGGACATTGAAACAAGCTAACTGGTTTAAATCAAAATAATCAAAATAATCAATTTTTAATTAAAATTAAAAATTGTTGAATTTGCTTACAAACTGAACTAGATTTTTGAAGAATTTTGACGATTTTTGACCTGGTTTTTATATGCGAAGTGAAATGATATTTCTATTGATTTTCAATTTTTCTAATCTCAACGTTTGTTACGTGTGCGTTTGACGAGATAACCCCACTAGACGAATAGTAGAGATTATTTTCACTAAACATTGCCATGGCTAGCTAATTTGTATCAAAATATTTTGCTTGAAGTCCCTCAATTTTGTGCATTCAAGGACTTCACTTAAAGCATATATTATCAATTTGCAAGACTTGACGTCATTTAGGGACAAATTCTACCAATTAGAGCAATGCACATTTTCATTTTCTTGTCCATTTCTGTCCTACATAATACTCTTTTCTTCCTTTAAAGCAATGAAGATAGTTACATTAGCTCCACATCCTAACTGCGTTATATGACTTTTACTAATTATTATATTTATCTTCTTAACTTTTTTCATCACTTTTTCATTTTCAAGGATTCAATAACTAGCATATCTTGTATTTATTTTATTTTATTTTATTTTTTTTACCAAAGCATATCTTGTAATTGATGTAGCTTTCCGTGTAAAAAATTTTTGTTAAGAAAGTGCCTAAAACATATTAAATTAGTAAATTATAACAAATAATTAAGTTCAATTATTTATTTTTATTAATAAATAGAAAGTACACCAAGATTCATGTAGTCTGATGACGTGATTTTTCACAATTTTTGTAACACCCCCAAACACTATTTTGTGTAAATTCTTCCATATTATATTATGGAATAAATCATTAACTTGACTTGAAATTTTTCCCAATAAATAAAACACAGGTAAATAAAAAATTCTAGATGTTTGATCATAAATTATTTTCATTAAACTAAAATACATAAAGTAAATTTTGAAATATATGTACATTAGTAATAAATTTGATTATAATTGTAACGTCCTCAAATATGATCTTATTCGAGAAAGTTTATTTCATTATAAGGTTTAAACTTATAAAGTTTATATATATTAAGGGTACGTAAAATCAAGAGTAGAAGACAAACGAAAATTATTTATATAAAATCTACTTTACTGTTGTAAATTAATAATAAATTATTAACTTAAAATAGCCATAACCTTTTAGGTTTCCCCCGTGGTTGACCCCTGCACTACAGGAAAGACCCAGTACACAATTGCCATGTTATCTTAGAATTACCACTGACCCCGTCACTTGCATTTTAACATCTACAATGCAAAACTCTATGAGCTAACGCTCAACAAGTAACGGTATGTATGATCATTACATATATGATGTCAATTAAATGATGACGATGACGTTACACCACCAAACATATAGGGCCCCCAACTCTCACATAGTCTATCGTACGAGCTCAACATCAATAAGGCCAAATCAAATGTGCACGTACTAAGATCCACGTGAGTCCATCTTCGAGGAGTCACTACTAAGACAAAATACAATCAAGAAATAATAGGCATGACCTATCGCCGCCGAGCTGCTAAACACTCACTTATTGGTACTCCAAGTGATATATCTACCTAGACAGCTCAGCCCTCAAACACTTACCCGAGGGAACACCCTGAGTTATATATCTACCCAAACAGCAAATAAAGCATGGTATCACTATTCATAGTTCACATAATCACCATTGGCTCACAAACCAATCTTCTTCGTGCTACATGTATATGCTCATGTTTAACATCACATACAATGGGTATATATGGCATATATCACAATATGCTCAATATTATAATCTCAGTCAAATCATATACATCATGCCTAATAGTTTCAAATATCTCTAATTAAAGATTGCATTGATATATTTAAATAGTGTCAACGAATCATCATATATTGCAATCTTTCTAATCATAGGTCATGATTAATAAATATCACATATGAATATATAATATTATTGCTTTGCATTGTAGTTCAACCGTTACTTACCTCTGTTTATATCTATCGTAACTTTTTATTTCATGCTTGTCGAAACTACCCTCAACATCATGTCCAATTTATCATGACATATCAAAGCTTATCAAATAAGGAATCCAACGCTTCTTATGAATCTCAATTCTGAGCTCTACATAAAAGGTTATGCACATATCTGATGCACGAAAGCGCCAAAACTTAGGGACGGCCAGCCCCCATTAGGAAGGGCGGCCAGCCCCAAAAGGGGGGTGTAAGAAACCGCCACCCCCAAGAAAAGTGCAAGAGTTTGACGAATTTTCTCCTTTTTTTCATCCTTTAATTTCTATACCCTAACCCTTAATAGAAATTTTTAAAGACTTGCTCTGCAATTTTTAATTAACGTTTAATCCTTAAAATTTCTTATTTATTCTTCTTAGTCACTTATCTTAGATAAATTCTTATAAATGTCTGAATACTTTATATATAGTATATGAAAATTCTACGATCGCATTTATAAAGACCACAATTTTATGGCGATTTCTAAAATTTTAAACTCAATATTTATAATTTCATAAAAATATTGACATGTCACGTAATATTGCCAAAAATTATATGAAATATTACTTTTTAATTCTGGGGCGTTACACTTTTGATCAATGGTTCAATTTCGTTCTCTTATAATCCATTGTAATACCAAAAAATAAAAATAAAAAAATTAATAAATTGAAAGTATGATGACCAAAAAATTTGGACAGAAAACATTAGGTAAGAAATAATAATTTATGAAAGGTTGTAAAAAGGAATATGACAAATATTAAGAAGTTAAATGTAATAATAAACAAAATTCATGAACTATTTATTAATATAATGAAAACATTGTGCATTTATAAAAATTTGTCGTGTCAACATATTTTCATTTCTCTCTACTTTACCCCACTTTTTGATCTTACATCTTTATGACACTCTTTCTACAAATAAATATCTATCTACGCATATTTCAATACTAATTATTATTTTTAATTTGTTTCTACAGAAAATTTTCAAGAACTTCATGAAACCCAATCATGTGGTGTGTATTTCAAATTTAAACTATGTGTATTTTAAATTCACATGTCATGTATCTATGTATGCCACTGGATTGGAAGTTTTTTGACAAAACTTCCGGAAAATTCTTGAAACGGACTCTTGTTTCTACTTGTCTTTTACTTTTCGCTTTTCTCATTTTTTTCCCTAAATTCTTTTTCTTTCTCTTCAATAAAAATAGTTATTATCTCTCTTCTATCTCTCCTCCACATCATCATCTTCAAACTTCAATCCACATTATGAAATGGAGATGAAAATTTTCTAATACTAGCGGACATCTTAGAACGCCAGCCCTGACCATACTTCTTAATAATTTAAACAATTAAAAATAAGTAATTACCCTTAATTAATGGATTTCAATTGTGAGTCGAGATCCGTAAACAAAATAATAAAGGTGGTGCCATCCACTCTCCACTGGGAGGGAACTGATTGGAGATATCCATCGAACGGATAAGCATGTCAAGAAAACAAACAAATAAAAGAAAAACAGACAGACAATAGTCAATATAAAAACCGGGTGCAAGTGCAACGGAAGCAGGATACCGACGACCGTTAGGACCCACTGTCTCCAAAACCACCAGACTTGACCTTCAAAACGCCAACAGGCTTCACTCAAAACCCGCACTATATATATCAACTGCACATTTTCATCTGATATCCAAACAGTTTCAATATCTAATTCCCAATTGATCGAAGAAAGGGTTCTTAGTTTTAGCAATCAACCAACCAATTGAATCAAAGAATGGCCGAATCAGCTGCAGAAAACGGGCGAAGGATTTTAGTAGCAGTCGACGAAGGGGAGGAAAGCATGTATGCTCTCACATGGTGTCTCAGGAATGTGATTTGCGAGAATTCCTCAGAAACTATTGTTCTCTGCTATGTCAAACCGCCCCGAGCTGTGTATACAACTATTGATGGGTCGGGTAAAGTTCTTCAGATTTTTAATTTTACGGGCATTTTTTGTTTATGGTTTGATGATTAGTTGATTGATACTGTGGTTTGATTTTCAGGGTATTTGTTTTCTTCTGATGTAATGGCGACAATGGAGAGGTACAGCAATGATGTTGCTCAGTGTGTGATCGACAAGGCTAAAACAGCCTGCAAGAACTTGCATGATGTGAGTTGGTAAATTTATGAATTCTTGGAGGGTAAAATAGTCATTTGATAGTGACAATGATCTCGAGATCGAAACTACATTTTATACTACTCCAAGCATAAGTTCAGTACTTCTGGATCAATAATGTAGTGTCATTTGCATGTGGGGGACTAGGGGGTCGATGAATTGTTAAGATCCTTTGCGTGTAAATGACACATTGATGTGCTTAGCACTTGGAATTATGTCACATCATCGATAATTCTAGTTGAATAATGCACTATCATTTGCATGGGTCAGTGAAATGTTAAGATCCTTTGTGTGTGAATGACTTCTACTGATGTACTTAGTGTCTAGAATTATGTCATATCACTGTCTGGTACTATTACAATATCAGACATTTAGTACTTAAAACCTACTAAGTGTACTGAACTAAATTCACATCACATATTCTGTTAGGTGAAAATGATAATGTTAATTAAAGTGATCGGGGTATTAAACCAATTACATTACTAGAAAATGATAAATTGATAATATTGATTTGCAATGTAGGTTAAGGTGGAGATAGTTGTGGAGCATGGTGACCCAAGGGACATGATTTGTGAAGTAGCCGAGAGACTGAATGTGGATATGTTAGTCATGGGAAGTCATGGTTATGGTCTCATAAAGAGGTTAGTGTAGCCGTCAAGATTTTAACTTTTTGTCTTGTCGTCTAGACGGGGATTTTGAATTGAAAGAAAAAGAGAGTGATAATGTTAATCGAAATGGCAGGGCATTTCTTGGGAGTGTGAGCAATCACTGTGCACAAAACGCAAAATGTCCGGTTTTAATAGTGAAGAAGCCCAAATCAAATGGTGGTATTGGCAAGAAAATGTAACAGTTTCAAGGCTTTTTTCTTGGGAGTGTGAGCAATCACTGTGTACAGAACGCAAAATGTCCGGTTTTAATAGTGAAGAAGCCCAAATCAAGTGGTGATATCGGCAAGAAAATGTAACCGTTTCAAGGCTTTTTTTTGGTGTGCGTGTACACAGATCAAGTTTTTTATTTGTTTTCATTTTAGTCCTTGATTATGTAAGGTTAACTGGATTCATGTGTTTTAGTGGGTTTAAATTAGTTGTTTGTGTTTCCATTTTTGATCAGTCATTACTTATTGTAGGCTGTTGCTTACACTACATGTGTTCTAAGATTTCTGATGAGAGATAAATAACTTTTAGCCCATAATCTTGACAAAAATTATGGATTATTAAGTAGTCCTGTTCAAACGCCAAACGCACACTTGGCGTGCTCTGATTCCACAACCCACATCTGGATTGTGGACATGTGTGGCGGTGGCGGTTGAACAAAATTGTGGGCATATATCATGTTCATAGATGCAAAAGAATTGGCCAAGGATAATTATAAAGGACAAGTTATATATTCTACAAAAATGCCCATAGGTGCGCTTAAACTTTAAACTCAAAACTTGTACAAATTATGAAAGGAATTTTGATGTGTAGTTACCGAATTGTGCCAAGCTGTTTTCAAACTATAATGTCAAGCAGCGAACCAGCAAAGCGAGTGTTCATCCTCGGATGGTAAAGCTACTCATTCACGACAATCATCGACTTGGTTCTTGGGCAGCCCATGATGGCAGAGGTGCCTGAATCATAACAGGTTGAGCAGTAACAGGATGCTCGAAAGCCAAGCTTTCTGCATGAAGTTCATGGCCATCATATGTTTGGCCCTTCCATTCATGGACACCCTCATACTTCACATCACCTCTTATAGGAATTCCAAGGTACTGGCAATGCAATCTTATTTGATGCGTCCTTCCACTCCTCGGGTACGCTCTTAGCAAAATCTCGTCTTTCTGCGCATCACAATCCACCAAAGATTTCTCTTTAACAACAATAATTCTATCTTCATGTTCTTTCGATCTAGGAAGTTCTTTCAACCGACGCTGCCCATTTACTGATATAACTTCAAACAAAGTTTCCATATCTCTTACCATTGATCCACCGGGCAGTTTCCGGCCAACATCTGATGCGCCATAAACACGCCAAGCTCCATGCTTTGAGCGACCATGACCAGATTTAACAGTGATATTTTCCCATTCCGGAGCCGGACCAATACAGTGTGCCATGTAGGTTTTCCTAACTTCGTGTCTGGTAAAAGCCTTCACTAGCTTGGCAGCCACTTTGTGCGACTTGGTGATAACTGTAACACCACTTGTGTCGCGATCAAGCCTATTTGCTAAATGGAGTTCTGGCACATTCACTTCATCCCCTAAAAGATGGATAACATGTAAACTTGAAAGTACAAAATTCTTCACAAATCAACCAAATTACAGTAGACAAATTTCTCTTATAAGCAAAACTGAATATCTTTAACTTGCAAAGTTCTCATTCAATTTATCTCACTGTGTTTTACCCCAACTTCTATGGCGAAGAACACCATTTAAGAACTAGGTATTACCTAGACTCTGTTTCAATGAGATTCAAAGGTAAAAATAGCAGTGTGTAATAAATCATTAATTTGACATCAATTTAATAAGAACCCCAAAATTCACTGTAACTGTACGCATTAAATTGATATTGTGTAAATGAATCTTACAAAATAAAAATGTCTGTACAATTGAGGTACCTGAGTCGATGCAATCGTTCGTAAGTAGATTAGGAACAGCAGATAGGACGCTCTCGCAGTAAATTCCCTGAGGCTTATTGACGGCAATTAGCCACTCATCTTCGAAAAGAACATCATTTCTGTTGAGAGAAAAAATTGAAGATTTCGAAGCAGCTGTCAATGCTCTGTTCAACTCTATGTTCTTGGATATGGATGGCAATGGTGGGGAAAGTGGCACCGGGTAATTCCGCAGAGTTATGAGGTCATTTTCCGACTGGCTATCCAAGTGGGATGAAGCTGCCATGAAGAATAACCGCAAGGGTTTGGGGACTCTGAAGAAGGGGAAGGAGAGAGATGAGGGCATTATTGTCAACTATTTCTTGCATTAAGTGTGCAAGTACAACTTGCACATGGACGAGGTACAACACATTTTCCTATTCTACTTTTTTTTTCATTTTTTGAGCAACCTTGACAAACTATTTTTGTTTTAAAATTAGAAATAAGAACGAGCCACGCAAGAGCTAGCAGTCTTTTTTTTTTCTTTTAAGGAAACAACATTGGTTCCTCTTAATGTACTAACTTCACCATGAAAAGGAATAAGCCACATGTAGTTTCAAGAAATCACTAATAGTTTTTTATTTTAGTTAGTAAAATTGGTTCCTTAAAGGAGCCATTTCAAAAAATGAGGGATGTTTAGCAAGAGGGCACGTGTGCTATCTTTTAATATTGTATCCCGATGATTGTCTCACCAATCATATTTTAACACATCATCCCACTTTAACCGTCAATTTTAATCTAGAGGCATCTAGTGTCTCTATGGAGACACCTCATGTATGTGAGACCTTCCACACCACTAATTTTATTCACATAGACACGACTCTACATGTAGGTCCATGAGTTCACATGCAAATTAGTAAATGGGAAGCTTCCTACAGTCACATACATCAAGTTTCTCTATAAAAGAGATACCCGGCGTCTCTAGATAAAATTGCTTTACACGTGCCACAATTCAAGATAAAATTTTGATCCACAAATCACATCCACAACTTGTATGTATTACACAAGTCTTCGACATTTAACCCTATTTTTCTCTCCGGTTTTGTTCACCCACCAGAAGCTGGCGGGGTTACACCGCCCGTTTCCTACTTGGCGCGCAATGTGGCGGCTGACTGGGTCTTAAAAAAAATAAAATAAAAAAATTGAAATTTCAATTTAGGCAAATTTCAGTCGACTCTCCAACCCCAAACCCTATTAAGTCTCTCTATTACTCTCCACTCCCAATTTTCGGCAAGTGAACTTGGTGGTGACCGGAGAACGCGAACGACGGCGACTGATCGACCGGGGCTCCGACCCCAAACCCTATACTGACCAAGTCGCCACACACTCTCTCTCTCTCTCCGTCTCTCTCCACTTACCCACTTATACTATTGGAGTGCAATGTGTAATGTTTTTGTTTGACGATGGCTTTGATGTTGAAAATGTAGAATGGGATATAGGAATTGAAACTACCACCAAGCTCAGATTGATGCCAAAAATGTACACCAAGGCTAGGCTGACAAATTTTGAACCAGTAGAATGCCCCAAACCCGAGCCGCATCATTTACACTATTAGCTTCTTTCTGGAAAAGAGAAGGAACTGAAATCTAAAGAGGTTATATTCAATTGAGACTTTTAAAGACTTTTTTAAGGAAGAGGCTTCTATGGATTTTATTAGATTTTATGAGATTTAACTGGATTAGTTGGGAGTCCAGAAATATTTATCTAGACTTTTTAAAACTTTCATAAAAGCCTTTTATAGACTTTCACGGACTTTGGAAGATTTTTTCAAATTTTCTTTACAATCATTTTTTTCCAAATTATACAAAATATAATATAATATTTATCGTAAACAATATATATATATATATATGTATATATTTCACAATTAAAATAATACTTTTCATTCATTCCATAATATCACTCGCAAGAGCGTCTACAATGAAATTTGGGAGAGACATTCCCCAACACAAGTCCAAATTACAGTCTAATGCTCGTTGAGCAAGTAAATGAACTTGTAACATCCCGTGAAATTCCTCTATTTTTAATAGTGATATCTTCGGAATAATAATAATTGGTTTTGATATTCAACTATAAGTAATCAATGAATAAATCTCATAATTGAATGTCTAGTCGAGACATTTTATATGAATTTGAAGATATTTTTGTTTAGTTGATGATTACTCGAATGTATGTCAATTACCTCATCGGTTTTAGAAATTTGTTACAAGAACGATTAAGCTTAATCGGATAGTAAATTTTGAGACGGAAAAGATTCTTAAGGTAAATATATGATGTCTCACTATTATAATTGAAAATATAAGGATTTAATTATCGACTTTAATAGGTAAAGAAGTTTATTAAGAGAAAAGGGAAAGATCTTAGACACTTAGATCCAATAGGCTTCTCCCCACATGAATTGAATCCACAACCCACATTTGGCACCTTGATTTACTAAGAAGCATTCCTATCCCTCCAATTTAACTCATTGCTATGGACAAGTGGGA
>CAVNYN010214404.1:1354-23987 GCA_963692815.1 Nyctanthes arbor-tristis | reverse complement strand
ACAGAAATTAGCTGACCTGTCACCCTCAACCAATCCTAGACTTATTGACGGAATCCTGCTTACGAAGTTTGATACCATCGATGTTAAGGTAAAATTATCCTTTCATTCATCTCCTCCCCCACCCCCACCCCATGCCATTCCTGTAATAATGAGATCCAGAATAACTTAGTGGAAAGTATGTTCCAAATCTTTTCGTTGTATTTATCATTTTATGGGTCGATCGTGTCTTAGGTTGGAGCTGCATTGTCAATGGTATACATTTCCGGAGCACCTGTCATGTTTGTTGGATGTGGGCAGTCCTATACTGATTTGAAGAAGCTCAACGTGAGGTCCATTGTCAAGACTCTTCTCAAGTAACAGATAGTCTGCTCCTCTTTCCACACCGAAAACACAAAGATTTTATGTGATATGTGATCCATGTTCATCGGTTTGCATTCGCGTGCTATTCCTCAACTATGTTGCGAAGTGTGAAATGTCTAGCTTATGTTGATGCTATATTTTCTGAGCTACTTTTTAATCTGTTAATCTCACTGCTTTGTCAATGAAGGTGAATTGTTCGGTTTCAGATTTTATACTATCTTCTTATAGATTAGACGCTTAAAGCATGATGATCTTTCGAGATATTCTTTTAGGAAATAATTTAGAGAAAATGTGAATGAGATTAAATTGAAAAGTCAAATATATACTATAGTGAGCTAAAATTAAAACTATGGTAAGATTGAAAAATTTTCAAAAACCTCTTCAAGGTTTTATAATATTACTTTCCACTCCATATGGCGTGTATAAATATAGGCCAGGTGTATTTTATGTATCCCTTGTGTATTTTATACTCTTGACGTGTGTAAATGTGAAAATGATATAAAATCATATGTATAACACTGTATGGTGTCATACAGACATGTGGTGTGTATATGATTGTGGTTTCTAATGTAGCTTGTCTCGATATACGTCATATGGTGATATAGCACTATATGGTGCCGTAAGCAATGTCAGAGCTAGAGTTTTTCACATGGGTATGCACAGAATAAAAATTTAAAAACTACAAAATAACAGTTAATAAAACTCATGTACCAATAACATAAAATGAAAAATTCAATCACGGCCTCGTACCTCATTTTTAAATCAATAATAATCAAGAATTTAAGATTACAAAATACACAATCAACAACCTATATGGCTATATCAAAGTTCCACATAAGGGAAAATAACCAGAAAATGATAATTGATAAACTCCGTCAACATAATTTCATCAAAGTTAGAAAACAGTTTAATCAAGACTTCAATTTTCAGAATTTTAAGGCATGTTTTGTTTATATTTTTTGAATTCATTTTGAGTCTTATTTTTCAAGAGAAAATATTAAGTAAAAGAAGAATTTCATTTTCCATGTTTTGAGCATTCTCAAAATTTTAAACTGAAAAGCTCAAAAGGACAAAGTAGCATTTTCCTTGTTTTGAGATTTTAAATGCTATATTTTCAGTTTAAAATTTTGAAAATACTCAAAACATGGGAAATAAAATCCTTCTTTTACTTAATATTTACTCTTGAAATATAAGACTCAAAATGAGTTCAAAAAATATAAACAGAACAGGCTCTAGGCTCTTATAATAAATCATATCTCACCTTTCAAAATACAAGCTTGCTTCTGTAATCACTACTCAGTCTTTGCCCTTTTATGCCATTAATTTGATCACTCCACTATGGTAGGGGGAAAAAAGAAGAGCATAATTGCATAAATTAACAATCAAGAAAGCATGAAAAGGAAAAATTAAAAAAGAAAAAAAGAAACGAAAAGAAGGTATAAATCAAATTTTAGGTCCATTAACTACCAAAATATACATACAAGTAACGAAGTACCTAACGAACTTGCAAGTCTTCACTCTTCTCATTGCCGCCTACCGCTACGGAACAAATTTCAGCCTTAGAGAGTTAGAGTTGGTTATTTAATTGTTTGAACCCAAACGGCAAACGGTGTTTCCCAAACTCGAAACATACAAATGAGACTTAGAGATTGAATTTTTAATTTCGATTGGCTTCGTTTTTCAGTTCATGGCAGTGGACGAACAGAGGACAATGACTTTACTCTGGTGGTCTGTGAAGATTATAGATGCGTGGATACTTGAGAAAAAAAGCATAAAGGGGAAAATGCCAAATACAAATAGGCCAGATAAAGGGATTATTTTTGTTAAGTTTATCCTTATACTGTGGTCCCCTAACAAAGTACAAAAAAGTCAAAGAAAACTAGAAAAGTCACTTTAACTTAAAAAAATAAAAAAATAATTAAAAAAACAATTTCCCGCCAATCCTTGGTATGCACCTGCATACCAAAGACAACCCCTCCCGCCACCACTAACTATAAGATATATAGTATCAGATCAGAGCTCTGTATAAATGCACTCTTAAGTGTATTTTATGCACCCTACGTTTATTTCAAATACGCATAGTGTGCATCTATACACACCACATGAGAGAAGGTTTCATTCAAGAAGTTTTTTAAAAGGACTCCGTTAAGCTTTTGGAAACGCTTTAAAGCTCCAAAGAACAAGTGGAGATCAAACAAGTGGAGATCAATAACATGAAAACGTAAAAGGTACGGATGGGTTCATACGGTTGCCTTCGTTCTTGGCTCCGTTTCTTCAGTTTGAAGAGGTCAATTTGGCACAGGGAGATCAATTTGGCACACTTTGTAATAAGATACAATAAATATATGACGTCTTAAGTTTGAACAAAATTTTTCCAAAAATAAGGTATATTAAACTAGTGTAATTTAGCGTAAACTCTCTATTTACAATTTTACGAGAAATTTTGTAGAACCAATTATGCATTTAGTGCATATTTACAATTTCTACACTATGCTTGTAAAATATAGATTTTACATATTGTATTTCATTTCATTTAATAATAATAACTAAAAAAAAACCTTTTAATGATAACTAAATTAAAATATTATTACTTTATGGGCGTTAATATATATACACACACTAGCACCATACGTGCGTCGTGTTCGGTTTTACTTTTGCTCTAACTCGCGTAGATTTTAAAGTTGGGTGTGTTCATTTTATGTGTATACTTGTTATGTTAAAATAGATAAAGTAAAGGCTACCAAAAAAATTATATAAGTTAAAAATTAATAATAACAATCGATAAAGTTCAGATCGGATTAGTCGTGATAGTTTCAGAGCTTAGCATATGCTTGTCTATTTCACACAAAACTTCAGCCAAATCTTAACATTATATAGCGTACTTAAAGAACCATATGAATTTCAAATATAAGCAAAAACTACACCTAGTCAAGATGAGAACAAGAAAACTAAAAAGCCTCGAGTTAAAGAATTAAATAGCAACAAACAACTTCCAAATTGTTTGAACAGAGTTATAAAACTTTTCTGTGGATTCCTTTCTCTTGCTTCTAGTATTGTTCAAGGTTACTATGAAAAAGCAATGCCGTGAACAAGTCCAAGACCTAAACTTTGAGCATTGAAAGTAAGTTCTACTAAAATATTCTAGTGCTAATGCATCAACATAGCAATAATGCAATATGCCAAATCTTGAACTGAATTAACACCTACAAACGTCCAAAAATCAATACAAAACCTCAAAATGTTGATGATCAATTTTCTGTCCTTTCACAAAACTTTAGATTCTGCAATAAATGAAGACACATTTAAGATTGCAAATTGGGGGGAAAAAAGAAAAAAACCACATGCAAAAGCTTTAAGGTTCGAAATATTTCAATACAAAAAGTAGAAAACATAAGACAGTGGTGTTTATCCCTTAAACTTATAAAATTAATCAAATTCAGCAATGCAATTTTGTGGAACGCACGAATACACGCAAGTGCTGTTTAACTGGTAGGTAAAATAAAAATCAGAAACATGCTGAAAAACAGAGGGAAAATAGGAAGATATATAGAAAATTTGCTCATCTAAATCCAACTATTTTATCTTTTAGTCTCCCAAGTATGTTGCAGAAAATCAACTTGCAAACTTAGCTGACGGACTTGGTTAGATTTTAATATAAAGAATAAAATATATGTTTCTTGAAAAAAGTAATATAAAGAGTAAAAAATGAAGAGTTTGTTGGAGGATGTAAGAATTTTTCCTGTTTAAATTTAAAAATGCTATCTAAGAAGGTCAAATGTGCTCTTTTACGTTAAAGAGCATCTTGGAGATGCTTTTATACAACTATTTTCTAATTTGGTTATTGACACAATCAAATTTAACCACACATAACTCCAGCTTTTTTTTTACTCCTAAGGTCTTAGAATCAACTTAGGAATCATATTTTATATTGTAGTCAATGGGGAAAAGAGACTAACAAGATTAGCATCTAGATCCTGATGGCGATCCAAATCTATTGATAGCCTCAGTACAAGTAAATGGGAAATGGTGATAGAGCACAAAACGCAATATCTTTGCACCTCAGCAAGCTAGCAACCAATGCGAACCAATAAAATCTGTCAAAATCACTCCTTTTCCGTGAGACTATAAACAAACTTGGGGACAAATCAAGTAAATATTTTATCTGCTCTTCTGACGTTTGGATAGCAGATTATGAATATTTACAAATCCACCAAAAGAACATAAGAACATATCAGATATCACACATAAAAAAGAATTAAGAAACCATACAGAAGAAAAGCAAAAGAAAGGGAAAAATACCTCTAGTCAGTCACCATAGTCATTACTTCTAAAAATGGAAAACCAACAAAATCCACAATGGTAACCGCACGAAAAAATGATGCATAAGAACAACAAGAAAAATAAGGCCAAAAAAAAAAAAAAAAAAAAGAAAAAGAAGAAGAGAAAAACGAAAGAAATACAATTTCATTAATTCTTACCACGTCATGGTAAGAAGATCTCCTTATCTACAATTTCATAGCAAATTCCATCAAGCCCAAAATCCAAAAAGATAAGCAATTTCTTGAACAGAAATGAAGCAGAAATTGTTACCTGAACAACCCAATAGCCGTGGTGATACATCAAACAGTAAGAACAAAATGCACTTCCCATGCAGTCCAAGCAATGCATATTGCATTCGCTCTTGTTCGAATCCACGTGAATCGGATAGGGAAAGAAATAATCAGTTTTCAGCATTGGTTTCAGCCACGGAGGACCCATTTCATTTCCCATTTTTGTTAAGTTTCCTCACCTGCAAATCCACAAACAAAAACAATTCATCTGCCATATGTTGATGCAACAAAAAGCACTGGCTCTCTAATCCTTAAAACAATGTAAAAGCATGTTTTAATCAACTTTTATCTGAAACACAATTGCATAACTTATTCTTACAATAGAAGCAAAAGAATGTAGCTTTGTGAAAGTACCCCTTTACGAACCATAAATAAATTATGAGTACTCATTCCTAACTTTCACCATTGAGAGAAAATATTATTTATTTTAAACTTCATCACTTGTGAATATATTAACTTGAAGTGCACTTTATATGCTTAGACAAACATGATGAAAATATAAGCCAATCTTCATTCTCGTATAAATCAAACCACATATCCCCACAAACAAATTAAAAATTCAATATATATAATCTCAACTTGAAGAAAGCACAAACCCATATTGGATTGGATTAAACTCTGCAGTCCAACGGGCAACAGATAAAAAAAAAAAAAAGAACGGGAAAAAGTGAATACCCTGACTGCCACTTCAGTATAACCCAAGAACAGGTAAAAATCAACATATATTAGACGAACCAGAGTTCAACTTCAGAGTCATTTTATCAAACACTTATTGCGCATGGAATATAGCATTTTCCTCATTATCTTCAACATTATAACATCGTATCTAAAATAACGGAGCACAGAAAACTCAGGACCCAAATATAAATAACAGTCATTCCATGAATTAACGAATTCTAAAGATTCTTAACTAACAAGAAGAATCATAAAATAATGAAAACCTATCTCAGATTAAACTGGAATGAACAAACCCACAAATTACAAGATTGGAAAACACAAGCAAAAGAATGAAACATATCTAAGAACTTAACCAATTTCTTCTAAAGAAAAATTACCACCCAAACACAAAATACAGCAATTACAAAGGAAAAAAAAACTCTTGCCTCTTGATAAACTCCCTCAATGTCGCACCAAACGGCACAAGCCCGAAATTCGTGAGCACCAGTCACTACAAACATGATTCAAACCGAAAGTTTCAGTAATTTTTGTAAAGAAAAATCGGCACCCAAGAAAAAGCCTAAAAAGGAAACACAAAATCAGAAAGAAGAGTGGCCGAGTAAAAAAGACGAATGATAATGAGGAGTAGCTTCGACCTAAACGCCGGAAAATTGCAGAGATGCAAGTGAGAAATCTGGTAACTTTATACAGGTAAAAGGGTAAAATGGGAAATTGATTGAAAAAAGGCCGGGGCATTTTCTTATATAGTTAGATTAGAGATAGACGGATTATATTGACACTACAATTTTTTATAATAGCACCACATTTTAATTGTATTTCATAACCTTAACTTTTACTAATTATTGCATCTATATTCCTAACTTTTTTCATCATATTTTTATTCTCAAAATTTCATTTACTTGTATATTTGGTATTTGATAAAGCTTTATGTATAAAAATTTAGTTAAGAAAACGACTTAAATATATTAAATTAGTAAATTATAAGAAATAATCAAGTACAATTAATTATTTTTATTGATAATTTGAAAGTACGATGACAAAAAAATTTGGACAAAAATTATTGTTTAAAACAAGAAGTACTAATAAGTAGAAGGTCGCAAAAGAAGAATATAACAAAAATGTCGAGGATATGAATGTGAAAGTAAATAATATTCAGGGACTATAGATATAATTAAAATGTGGTACATTTATAAAAAATGGTAGTGTCAATATATTTTGCCAATATATAATCCACCTTATTTTTTCATGAAGATTAAGAAAAATTATTGAAAAAGTAAATTCTAAAAACAATTTTTCTAGTACACAGTTATATTCAATGAAAATAATAGTTATTACTATATAAATTTATTTTGTTAAAAGAGCAAAAAATAATTCGTCAAATTAGAAATATGACTATATATTTGAGACAACGTAAAAAAGAAAAACGAGAATTTTTAATTATGTCAATTTTCATGTCATTTACGTTTTAAAAATCCAACATTCCCCATAGAGTGCCATGAGGATTTTCTTTCTTTCTCTATTTTTGTTTTTTTAACCAAACTGAATGAAGAAAAAGAATAAAAAAGAAAAGAAAAGTCGAACATTTTATCTCGAAATCATGCAATGTAATTGACGCCGCCATTATTGGCTTTGGCCTTATATCCCTTTCATCGTAATTAATCTCTTTTCACTTTCGTTTACTTCGAAAATATTAACTAAGAAAGAATATCATTATATTTTTATTACGTCGCCAACACTCAAGTCGTCTAACGGTATCTTAGTTAGTTTTCAAACTTTTAGTTGCATGCTCAAATCGCCTCCTTTACAATTCCTTTGTAATAATATCAAAAAATATTTTAATTATGTCAACAGCCATAGCATTTACTCTTGACGTTAAAAAAAAAAAAAAAGAAATTTTCATCGTCTCAAACATATAATCCATTTTTTTAGTTGTTCCAAATATATAGTCCTATTTCTTTATTATTATAAGAAAAGTCTAAGTTGTATTATTATTTTACTAACTTAACCTCAGTTAATAATTAATAATAGTTATCATCAATTTTAAATTTTAATTATTAAACAAGAGTAAATTAGGTTAAAATGATCTATCGTCTGATGTATGATAGTAAAAATGTTGTCATGTGGGCATGTGAAGTGCATCGGGGCACATTACATGGTTGTAGTTTCCCATGTCGTGTGCAACAATGCACGTCATATGACCGTATGATATCATATAGTACTATACATTTTTTAAAGAGAAGTGCTATTTGTACACACAAGGTGTACAACTCATATACACACACCATTGAATTTACCTACATTTCCTAAAAGTTGTGATTTCAAGAAAGATGTGGTAAAGAACATTTAAATAAATATAAGGAGGTGTGTACAAAAATTATATACTTTGTGTGTGCAAATATCATTTCTTTTTTTTTTTTTAAATAAGATATGGTGCTAGATATAGTGTCATAAATATGATATTAGATTTAAACTAGTAAATTAGGAACACGGATCACAAAATGTATCTCTTTAGTATAATTCTTAATCTGTGTAAAAAGAGAAAATTGATTATATAATTGAGACAGAGAAAGTAGAGTAATATTTAAAAACCTTTCAGGGATTTTGTACAAAACCCTCCACCCAGTATAGCTTGCATATATGCACATTGCAAGAATTTGAAATAATAATTACACAAGAGAGCCATTTACTCTTATTTATTGTCGTTTTTATGTGTCTAGTTACTTTTAAGGTTGGCTTTCTAGGGGAAGGATGTGAGTTCAATTTTGTTCACCTTTTTAATGGGTAAGATAACAGTATTTATATTAGTATTGTTAAATTTAGTTATTCACATAAGTAAAAAGTATATTTTAAATTATTGTTAAATGTGACATATTCAAGTTAACTTTAACAACTATTAAAGTATCACATTAGATCTATTAAACAAAATAACTAAAATCTACTCAAGTCCAAATAAGCCCCATTATCTTTAAAATTATTTGTCAAACTTTATTAAATAAATAAAAAAGAATTTTTGAAAAACATTAAATGCTAGCAAAATTATTAAAATTGTTATTAAAGTTAAAAATAAACTTAACAATCAACTAAAAAGGATTCTTTTAATAACTTTCTTCACCACCAATATAGGTACTAATATTTTGAGCTGTTAACTAACAACTTCACTAATAATCTAAGTTAATACTACCAATGTGAATGCTCTAATCCCGTTAAAAGGTGTTAAGTGTTAATTAATAAAGATTTAATATAATATTGTAATTAATGAAGGGAAGAACGCGGAGAATCTCTCCCCGTTGGAAAACCGCAGTGGAGGGAGGTGCACAAGGAAAGATGAATCGTAATGTGGAGAGAGAGAAAATTTATGGGAAAGAGGGAAAGAGATGGGCTCAACATCATTAATACGTCATCCCTCTAACGTACTCTCAATCTAACACCATATAGTATAAAACACCGTCAAACTATATTATTTTGTGGCATACATCGAAACACGTCATATGAGAAATTACAACTATGTAGCGTGCCACATAACTGTATGACATCATTTAGGGGGGTGTCCCCAATATGAAATTTGAAAGATTTTTTAAGATTTATAGATTCTATGGATTTTAACAGAATTCCACAGAGTCCATCAGATTCTAATGGAATTTTATGAAATTCTATACTATGGATTTATGTGGATTTTAATAGATTTTAAGGGAATTTGTTGTCGTCCTCAAATATAGAATTAATGGATTTTTATGAAACTACCATAACTTCATGATCATCAAAACATGCAAAAAGAAAAAAAAAAACATAAATACTCAAACAAAGTCATTAACAAAAAAGAAGAAGAAGAAGAAAAAAATAGTTCCATAAAGTAGTTATCTTACAAAAATATAATTTGAAATGATCAAAAGTTTGTTAAATTTGCAAAAAGAAAATCATAGTCTTTTGAATCAATTTCTATTCTCTCCATTTAAGGTATCTCTCCACATTTCTTGAGCTATGTTATTTCTCCATTCATTTGCATTTTCTCTTTGTTCTTCTTGAGTTTGGATAATATCTACATCATCTTTAATTTCTATTAATAAAAATGGTTGAGATGAATTCTCGTCATCTGGTTCAATAGAAAATTCATCAGAACGACATTCTTTGCGAAGAAAATTATGCAATCATGCACAAGCCAATACTAACTCTGCTTGCATTCTGAATAGGAATGGAGGCGCCGACTTAAAAATTGCAAATCTTGATTTGAATATGCCAAATATTCTCTCAACTATATTTCTCAACTACATAAACAAAGCTCATCATTGCTAAAATAATTCGATAATACATTGTTTTCAATTAATTGATTTCACAAGTGGTGCAGAAATTAATTCAATAACACATGTTTTCAATTAATCACAAGTCATGCAGAAAATAATGGCTTGTATTAATTAATTCGATAATACAAAATCATTTAAGTGAGTAAGGAAAATTCTTTGTGAATTCAACTTTTCATTCCTAGGGTATAAGGAATTTCCACAGTAAGCAAAATCATTGAACTCACGAAAATAAAAACGAGAATCCACGATGTTTATTCACAAAATCTAGTATTGACTCAAAAATACAAATGGAGAAGAAATTACATTATCAAATTGTTGTCGTAAGAGGATGTCAAAGAAGAAGGAACTTGTGTTGAGAAGTTGAGAGATAGAAGACGAATAAACGATACAGGAGAGAGTAATATACGTTTTGATTTTTTTGTTTCTGCTATAAAACAATCTTTTTTTTTTTAATTGGGAAAAATGGATTTTGAAATCCAAGGAGGGAGATGGGATTTGTGTGGAATTTTTCCTTCATAAATATAGCTTATAATTCCACCTAAATCCAATCAAATCCATTCATATTAAAAATCCATGGAATCCATGAAATATTTGAGGATGTTAGATTTTCGTAGAATTCATTAAAATCCAAGTTGAGTACCCCAAAAATTGATGGATTCCATAAAAATTCAAATTGAAGACATGTAGAATGTTATATAATTTTAAATTCCTTTAAATTCTATGATTGGAGACACCCCCTTAGTGTCATAAATATAATGTTAGATTTATTTATCCTTCAACGAGGGTTATTTAACCCTTGTCAAATGAGGGTCAACAAAATTGAACCCAGAGAATGGTATCTCATATAGTTGCCATTCTTAACTATAGAAGTGACAAATATATGGCGATATTTCAGCTACTAAATGCATATATTAAGGGAATGTCAACTGTTCAGTTTATAAATAAATAATAAATAGCATTATTTATTAGTATTATTAGGAAAATTTTCAAAAACTTATTGGAAGTTTTTTTTTTTTTTTTTAAAGAGTAGTGTTATACTTGGCATTTTTGCATTTAAGATATATGGATAATTATAAATATATGGTGAGATCTACCCATTTGCTATCTGATGAAAAAAATGTTAACTAAACTGGAGACATAACCTCCAGTCCAAATAAAAAGTATTATTCTTTGTTAAAAAATTTTCCACCCATATATTTCAAATCTACAGGATATGTATTCATGCATGCCACAAAAATGCAAACCTTTCGGGAAGTTTTTGAAAGGGACTAATTATTATTATTGTTGTTGTATTCTTTAATTTTTTAAACAATTTATGTCTCTAGTACCTTTTTTTTTGAAATAATAATAATTCAAAATCAGAATAAAATCAAAAATTTTTTTAACTTCTTTAAAATATAAAGGCCCTCTTAATAGAATTTTGGGAATTTTACACATAACTTGTTACATCAGTAACAATTTGGATAATTACTACATTTTGTAATAATTTGAAAATTTATAACAAATAGAGTAAACAAATTGCAAAAATAATGTTAGCATTTCGGGAATTTAAAAAAAATCCAAAATTTATTTTCCAACATTCTCTTTTAAAAAAGGAAAATCTTATCAAAATGAAACAATGATTGTAATTATTAGAGACCTACCATAGTTGAAACTCTATCTCTATTTGTTTTAAAAAAGGAAACCCAATTAAATTAAATTGAAACATAATTGTAATAGGGAGAATATATAGTAGAGTTTTATCATAATTAAAAATGTTACCATAATAAGGAAACTCAATTAAATCAGATTGAGACATAATTATAATATCTAAAAATCTGGATAATATAGTATAATTTTATTGACATAAATATATGGTATTGTAATATATTACAGTTTTAATTTTCTACTACATTATCGATATTAGATAGATGGTTTATATGGATTTTAGTGATTGGTTTTAATGCCTAAAACACGAACAATTCTTCACTCATGATATGTAATTAATTTCGATTGTAATAAATTACATTAAAACAAGTGCATATTACCCTTTCACATAATAACTAATTTTCAGTTGCAAATTACAATGCATTATATTACATTAAAATAGAGTATAATTCATTTTATTGTAAGACTAACATGTTAACTCTAATCTATGTAGTGCACTATAATCGAAAAATACAATGTGATACACTTAGATAAATATTTAACATCAAATTCAATGTAATACACCTCAATTACATCCTATGTAATAGATTGCATAATACATCACTTAATGTAATAGATTTCAAAAATTACATTAAATATATTTTAAATAATGTAGCACATTACAATTTATTTCGAGTACTATTTCTTCATTCGCCATACATAGGAAGGTACAGACACAACAATCCATTGTACATAGGAAGGTACAAATTGCTTCGCCTTAGTTGACCATGAAATTTGTCGGAGTTGTTAATTTTCCACTTGTTATATCAAAGATCCTAGAAAACTCCATTAAAAAGAAAAAAAAATGACGGAATTGATGTAAAAGACGAAAAAACATTTCAAACAAGAAAAAAAGGAGAGAAACTTGTAATATGCATTACGCCGGCAGAATAATAGGAGAACTCAAAATGAGTAGCAAAACTAACCTTTAATACTAGAACAATTGACCATGACTGATTGAATATTCAACACAAGAGGAACATTTCTCAATCGAGATGAAGAATTGTGGAAGGCAATTGAAATGGAATTCACCAAAATTCAAAGATTAGGATTTTCCTTTACAAGAATATCTTGATAGATGGGAAAGAAGGAAAAAGAGTTAATTAAGAGGTGTTTTCCTTTTTAATTTCGTGTGGATTAGGAAAGAGAATATAATTAACTGAATTATTAAAATTATTTTTTTGAAGAAGAATTATTATAATTATTATTTAATATAATATCTAATGCAATTAAAATATCAAAAAATAGTATTTTTCTAATTAGTTTCAAGATGATGTATTTTTCAAATATATATTATAAAGGTAGTGTATGGCCTAATTTTCACTAGAATTTTTGGCTATGGTGTCGCTCATCAATTATGCCAACCATTATTCATAAAAAAAAAAGAGAGGGGAATCTGCCAATAAATAAAGTCATTAAATGGAAAACCGACTCTATAAAGGAAACTGTTGAGAATGGGCAACAATCAGAAAACATGGTGCAAAGTTGATGAATTTTGAAACTTTTAACTCGGTGACGTGTGAAAACTGTATAAATATATATTTTAAAGTGGATAGTCACCATCAGAAAACTCATTTACTTGCTAATTTTATTCAAATATTGGGAATCAAAACTCAAAAGATTTCTTGCACTCCACACCAACCAATTTAGAACAAGAAAATATTGCATCCTTGAAGTTCATTATTGGCATTGGATTGCTAAAATTACTTGATTTAGTTTAATTTATCCCTTTAGATTATAATAATAACAATAATAATAATTGATGTTTATTTTATGAGTAATTCTAGAGGGGCATGAAAATAGAACATTATTATGTGACATTCTCATGTGGCACACATTCATTGGGTGATGATCTTCCGATCTCTATTTTTTCATCATCCAATACAAATGTGCCACATAAGAATGTCACCTAAGAATATTCCCTTTTTATGTCCCCATAGAATTTCTCTTATTTTATGGTTTATCTAGTCTAGTTTCTCAAATTGAAGTCTGGTAATATTTGACTTCTTTGGAGATTATATTGATTGGTTTTCATGTTAAACACGATTAATTGAATCTATCTTTATAATAAGGACCTATCAAAAGATGATGATATAGTAGTACTATCTCAGCACCTAAACCGATGTGTGTCTGACTTATTGAAGGAAATCATTTTTACATTCTCTTATATTCATAATAACAGATTAATAAACTACTTAATTTCATAAAATTGTGAAGTGTTGTATACATGTACCAATGCTTTTTGCCAAGTCAAATTACCTACAATGATCTAGCTTATTACCAAAGAAGTTTTGAAACTTGTGCATTAGAGAGATCACAAATATTTCAATATTTCTAGTTTCTATCGATGTTTGAAGGGTGATATGTGTAAGCCACAGACACATTGAGGCGTAAGTCTTAAACAACAAAAAGTAAGTTATTAATAAATATATATAGTTTAAACTAAAAAAGTCGTTAAAGTGGACAGCAAAAATGTCAATAGAGAGGCAGAAAAATTAATTAATTCAGCATTAAAAAGAAGAAAAAGAGAGAGGAGAGGAGAATCAAAATTGTGAAAATTAAACTAAATACCCCATCCGTCATACATATATATAGGTTTTTGTTTTCCTTTTCTTAGATGTCCCAAATATATGAGTTTGTTTCTTTATTGAGAAGATTTGTTTACATTGTTTTGCTAAGTTACCCTTATTTTCCTTCAAAAAAACAAAAGTTTCCCTCATTTAATATTTAGTTATAAATATGAATTTAAATTCTACTCATTAAATAAATATAAATTAAGAACACAGATAAATGTCAATAGAGAGGCAGATAAATTAACTAATTCAATATTAAAAAGAAGAAAAAGAGAGAGGAGAGGAGAAGGCGAACTGTGTCAATATATCATTCCTGATCAATTTTTACTTATTACTATTGATTAGCAGGTTATTTAAATGATTTTTCTCTACTAAATCCCACTAAATTAAGTTCCACTTAATTATGAAGTTTCTTTAGTAAATTCCATGAAATTCAATTCCACTTTTCTCTAATAAATTCCGATCTTGAAATTAAATTTCACAAGGGTAATGCTTTTTAATTGCTATATATATCCCATAAACATAATTCAGTATTTATTTTTTATTCATTCCAAATTGTAGTCACTTTTTTGGAAACTTGGTTAATTTCATTTTTTTTTATTTGTCACATTATTTGTTACTAACAAACAATTATAAGAGAGAGGTTTTTAGCTTTTTGAGGGATCGCATGTGGAAAAAGTTAAACAGGTGGACAAATAAAATGCTTTCTAAAGCCGGAAGGACTATCTTAGTGAAGACAATTGCCCAGGCTATTCCAACATATTGTATGTCGACTTTCTTGCTTCCAGTTACTTTATGTGATGAACTTCAGCGGATGATGAACTCGTTCTGGTGGGGTATGAAATCTGATGGGAAAAAGGGCATCAATTGGTATAGTTGGTATCGGTTGTGTGCTAGAAAGGAAGATGGTGGAATGGGGTTTCGTAACTTGCATGCCTTTAATTTGGCAATGCTCGGGAAGCAGGGTTGGAATATCATTTCTAACCCTAACGCTCTTGTATCTCGAATTCTCAAAGCTAGATATTTTCATAGAGGGGATTTCTTGACTGCTACACTTGGGTATAATCCGAGCTTTACATGGAAGAGCATATGACTTCTCGTGTGGTGTTAGATAAGGGGTGTCGGTGGAGGATTGGGGATGATAAGAAAGTGTTGGTTTGGAAGGATCCATGGCTGCGCCATGGCCCAATTTTCGAGTGGGAACTTTAGAATATCCGGGATTGGAAAACCGTACGGTGAGTGATCTCATTTTGCAAGATGGTCAGTGGAACAAGGCGTTAATTCAAGGCCTATTCACGGACAGGGATGCCCAAGACATTATCAGTATTCCTCTTGTTTCTTTAAGTCAAGACAAATGCATTTGGCATTATAGTGAGAATGGGAACTGCTTGGTTAAATTTGGGTATAGAGTTGCAATGGAAATTGAAGAAGCCGAGGGAGTACATCGTGAGGCTGGGAATTGGAATCAAATATGGAGCCTAAAAGTTCCTCCGAAAATTCAAATGTTTGTATGGCGTACTTGTCGCGATTGCCTTCCTACTAATTAGGAGAAGCTTTGCAAAGGGGGAATTCCTATTTCAACTGATTGCATCATGTGTGACGGAAGGGAGGAGACCAGCCTTCATGCCTTGGTTTTATGCTCTTATGCAGAAACGTGCTGGAAAGAAGCCATTCTTTTTATTGACCCGGATCAGTGTTCAAACTTTAAGGACTGGTTTTAGATCGGAAGAGCGTCGTGAAAAGATCGACACATGATATCAATCGGGCATGTGCCATTGCATGGAGTATACGGAGGGCGAGGAATGAAAAGCTGTGGAGAAATCAAGTTGATGCACCTAGGCAAACGGTTCATAATGGTTTTATCACCCTGCTGGAATGGATTGAAGTGAGAAGGAGTATTGTATCTCCTCCTTTGATTTTATCATTTCAAGACAATTGGACGGTGCCACCTTTGGGAATCACAAAGTGTAATGTTGATGCAGCAAAGACGGAGGGAATCAAGATAGGGCTTGGTATGGTTTTACGTGATTCGGCTGGGGTGTGTTTGGAAGGTCGGTTAGAGCCACTTGAAGGGGACTTTCCAGCTAAGGAGGCAGAGGCGATGGGACTTAGAAGTGCTATTAAACGTCTGATTAGTTTGGGCATTTCGACGACCATTATTGAGACGGACGCACAGGGAGTCGTACATGGGTTGCAAGCTCAAGCGGAAGATAACTCAGAATTTGGTGTTATCATTAATGACTGTAAACAACTGTTACAACAAAGAGATCATTATGAAGTGCGGTTCGTTAGAAGACAAGCTAATAAGGTTGCTCATTCTTTGGCTAGACGAGCTCTACTTTGTACCAATCTTTGCTCTTTTTGTCATGCCCCTAATTGGCTTATTCCAATGTTATCAAGTAATGTAGCTACTGATTCAACAAGTAATGAGAATTGATATTTTTTCCTCAAAAAAAAAAAAAAAAAACAATTATAAGGAGTACTGTCTCCATCTCGTAAATATAGTCTCATACCAAATTTCACATAGATTAAGAAAGTTCAATTATTTATAAAAATACACATTAATTGAAGAAAGTGAACTAAAACTTGAGACAGATGAAAATGGAATGGTAAACTATTTTTTACAAGACAGAGGGAATAATTAAGGTGGAATAATTAATTTAAAGGTATATTAAGAAAATTGTTCTTAAATTTTATTTTTTTAACAATAATATTAATTACAATTCTTTGATTTATGTTAAAGATTAGATTTCTTTTGGGGGGAGGGAGGTATTGACCATTATTTATTGAATTCCATCAAATTTGATTTACAATTTTTTTTTTTCTAACATTATGTAAGAGGAGTGTAAAGAAGGGAATTGAACCATAAATTTAAGCTGTGAGAGACTCCAGTTGCACGTTATCAGACAGTGTGGGTCGCATGTTATCAGACAGTATGGGCCTTAGCTTAATTACCTATATAGTTAAATTAAATGAATATTTTCTAATGAACATTGAGTAATCTTATATCAACATGATATCATGATAATCACATCTTTAGGTAACATTGTTTGATATACGTCTATTTATTTAAATGAACAAAATTAAATGTCAATTTCAATCAATTTAACATTTGATGTCATCACATTGCTACATAAGATTGTGATCATCACAACAAGTAATGAATAATAATAATAGAAAAATTTTCAAAAACTCCCGAATGTTTAGAACAAAACCTCCAACCCGATATGGGGTGTATGGATGACGCTATGTGTATTTCATACAACCATGTGTATTTCAAATAAACGTGAAATTGAGAGATTTTATTACAAAACTTCCTTACGATTTTAAAAAGGGACTCAATAATAATGATAATAATAATACTCCCCCAATCTCTCAAAGATATGACGATTGATATTTTCACACAAATTAAAAAAATGTTGAGATCAGATCTGGTAGGAATAATATTTAATTTTATAAACATTTTTCCATTTTAGCCCTTCCACCTAATTAATGATCTGGAATTAATTCTAATAAACAAAGTGGGAGAGATTAATGCCAAGGTGGGATGTGAAAAAGCCAGTACCAAGAGCCACCGTCTAGGAATAAATTGCTTGACTCATTTTCTCTAATATTTTGGTACCTAAGTATTTTAAATGACTAATAAACTAGGGGCAAACATGAAGAACGAAAATTAAATACAAACTCGATATAGGAGTGGTCTATTTTTGTGGAACGGATGGAGTAATTAGTATAATATAATTACTGGAAGAGTAATATGACACCAATGCGATTTAAATGTCGAGCAATTAATGAAACACATTAAATGTAATCATAGACCTATATTTAAAATGATATATCAATTAGTAACTCTTGTATATCATTGAGGATGACATTTTAATATTTTATTTTAAAAGATAGTAATACTAAACATACACCTCATCTCCGTATCCACCTCTTATTCATACATTGAACTATTTTTGTCTGGCGATAATAAAATATATGAATTTGCCAATAGATCTTATTCTATGGTTTAGGCCGTTTTCAAAGTAAATTCTCATGACATAATTTGAATTCCTCTAGTTCTAGACACCCATATTTTGACTCCAAAAAGCCATTGATAAATAGCCAAACCAAGTTCATTTCATCTGGCTCCCTCTTTTGACAAGTAATTCTCTCCACCCCCACCACCATCTCCCTCTCCACCCCCGCCACCCTCCGCCACCACCCGCCGCCCCTGCCGCAATCGCCCGCATCCTCTCTCTCTCCCTCTCTCTCTCTATGTGTGAACAAGAAAGAAAGAAGAAGATATGGTGAAGAACCAGAAACACGGACAGTTTCCATGGAAGAAAGCCAAGGAACACACAGTTGAAGGAAAAGAAGAAGATGATGATGACCCTTATTACTTACGCCCTTTTTCTTTGAATTTATTCTCTACAAACAACAAGAAAAGTAGAGCCAAACCAAAGTTATACCCTTTCCTTTTCATTCTTCTATCTCTGCTTCTTCTTCTACTACTCTCTCTCTCCCTTTTTCTTGCACCCCACTTCTTATCTTCAAACTCCACCACCTTTTCATTCCTCTGTAAGATTTTCCTTCTCTTATATCACATATGAATATTCTTTTTATTTAATTTTTATTTTTTTGATTAATTATGTTGTGGGTTTTTGCAGATTCATTTGGGGGTTCTGAAACTGATTTAAATGCCTCCCCTTGTTCCTCTATTACTAATGGTTAGTGATTACAATACTTCTTCTTTATGGATTACTAATAATGGGTATAGTTAGAACATGATAGAAGGGTAACTGAAATTTGACAACTGTAACTGAAGCATCATAATTTTTATAAAAAAAATAAATTCAAAAAAATATAATTTTTTTTTTCATAAATAGAGTAATATTATATTCTCGTGTTTCACTAAATTAATTAAAGGCGATTTGGCACTTTAAGGATTCGAATAAGCTTCTATACGTATAAAGAAGAATATTATACATGTCTTAGAAGTCAAGAACAAAAATTTTGACTTGGTCCCATGTGTCTCTATATTACATAATGAGTAGGATTTTGATCTGTTTCCCGTTTTTCTTTGTGTACTCCTTAATTAACTCCCCCATTCATGTGTAGAGATTAGATAATATTGTAAATTAAAGTCTCTTTTGTTTTCATTTCAAACTTATTTTTTTGATTTTCTTAGTGCTTATTTACTTTCTTTGGTGGGGTTGAGATACAATGATGCTCAGAGACACACCAAAAAAAATAAAATAAAATAAAATAAATAAAAATATATAAATAAATAGATAAATAAATAAATCATTAGTTCTTATTTTTATGGTAAAAAAGGGGGTAGGATTTCTGATTATCTAGACCTTAATCGAATTATATATTGGTTCTTGTAATCCCATATATATATGTGTGTGTGTGTGCACGTGTGCGTGTATGCGCGCGTGCGTCTTCACTAGAATTCCGATGAAGGGCAGAGAATTGAACTGAATTGACAAGATTTTTAACTTCTTAGGAAAATCAATCATTGCTTTCTTGTTAATTAAAAAAACAATGTTATTTCTTCCTTGTTTTTTCCTCCCTCCTCTTAAAAGTGTCTAGGATTGACAAGCAAGCATAGGCCGAAGGTAATCGAAGTGGTAGTCAAAATTTGACGACCCCTGATTGAATTTTGACTACCCCTGATTGAAATACTAAATTTTTTTCCCTTTATTTTTCAAAAGGTAAAAAATAGGATTTTTTTTTGGAAAACGGAGATAGCAGGGGATCGTGGTGGCCACCTCTATCTCTGCCACTTCATGTTATGGTAAAAGGGTTATTTTTTTGTTTGTGACATGTATATGTTTGTTATGACTGCAGGAACTATTTGCTGTGATAGAAGCAGCTATCGTACGGACATATGTATAATGAATGGGGATGTAAGAACTCACTCTGTTTCGTCTTCAATTGTCCTCTACACAGCCACCAGTTCGAGCAGTTATGTATCGAGCCTATCCTATGATGATCACAAGGAGGATGAATATGTAATCCAACACGAAAAGATCAGGCCGTATCTCGAAAATGGGAACTCGACTTGATGGTCCGTACAGTTACTGAACTGGAACTCATTGTGAAACGAAAAAACTTTGGTACCCGTCAAAGTTGTGGCGTCGTGCACAACGTCCCGGCCGTGTTTTTCTCAACTGGAGGATATACCGGTAATCTTTACCATGAATTCAATGATGGGATATTGCCTTTGTACATCACTTCACAACATTTGGACAAGAAGGTTGTGTTTGTCATTGTTGATTATCACAATTGGTGGATGATGAAGTATGGTGACATAGTTTCGCAACTCTCAAATTTTCCACCGGTCGATTTTCATGGAGATAAACGAATACATTGCTTCCCAAAAGCCATCGTTGGATTAAGAATCTACAACGAGCTCACTATCAAGCCTCTTTTGATGGAAAACAATAAGACTATAGGAGACTTCCGGGAACTTTTGGATCGTGCGTATTGGCCTCGAGTTAGAGGTCTCATCCAAGATGAGGAGCGAGAAGCTCGACTCAACGAGAAGAAATCAGCATTCTCATCTTCGTCAAGGAGTCGTCTTGAGACAATGAAAAAGCCTAAACTTGTTATAATATCAAGGAAAGGGTCAAGAGCAATAACGAACGAAAACTCGTTAGTAAAAATGGCCAAGAGTATTGGGTTTTTAGTCGATGTCCTGAAGCCCGAGGCGAAAACGGAATTGGCTAAAGTTTATCGAGTTCTTAACTCGAGTGATGTTATGGTTGGAGTTCATGGGGCTGCCTTAACTCACTTTCTCTTTATGAGGCCGGGTTCGGTTTTTATTCAAATCATTCCTTTGGGTACGGAGTGGGCAGCCAGAGGATACTACGAGAAGCCAGCACGAAAGCTCGGTTTGAGGTACGTCGCCTATAAAATCCTTCCGAAGGAGAGCTCGTTGTACGATGATTACGACAAAAATGATCCAATTCTAAATAATCCGAGAAACATAACCAAGAAGGGATGGGAATTTACAAAAAAGATCTATCTTGATCGTCAAACAGTGAAATTGAATCTCCCAAGATTCCGAAAGCGCTTGCTCCGCGCCTTCTATTACTCTGTTGCTGGGAAGGAACGTACACGTCATCAATAAGATTTTGATACATTCTTCAACACCACAGGGATCCATATATTTATCTAGATTGAGTTTAGTTTGTATCTATTTGTTAGCAAATGCCAACTAAAATGTATTACTGTAGCCTAAATAACTAGCATTGCTAATCGATGAACTTTGTATATTTAAAAAAATAAGCAAAGAGAGAAAAGAAAGGATGTGATTTTGTACATCAAATACCCATGAAAATGTTCAAGCACCTCTAGGAGGTGTGGCATGCATTGATGTAAGCCACGTATATTTCAAATCCATGTGGCGTGCATCCATACAATCCATATAGGACGGGAAGTTTTGTAACAAAACCCTCGAGAGGTTTTTGAACATTACTTCAGATACACAAACTAAAATGCTTCTTTTCATTTGGTACCTTTATAGTTAATGAAGATAATAAATTTATGCTTTTTTTCCGCAACCATATATTTATGCTTTTCTATTCTATTGTTATGAGAAACATAAATAAATAAATATAATCAGTTTGACTAATTTCTATTTTAAAATAATAGTAAAATATTAAGACGCTTTCATTCATAACACGTGTAACGTCGAAAACCATCTAACTTTGGAATTTGAAAGTCCATCAAATCTAATCGATTTCGAAATTGAAAACTTATAACTTTCCAAACACACTAAAAAAAGTAGTCAATTGTGGCATTCATTTTTTGATAAGATGAGATTATGGTGCATCAAATGAATCTTATCTAATTACAGTAAGTGGTTATGTTCTAATTACCAAATAATGAGTATTGATAGTGTAATATCTCAATCAATTTTTCTAAGGAAACAATGTGTAGGAAACCACTTGATTTTAGAACTGCAGGCTTTTTAATAAAGGCCCGCGTTGTTTCCATTAAGGGGTCTTCTTCACATTTACCTTCTAATTTTAAGAAAATCCTATATATATATATATATATATATTTCCTATCCTACTACTATAAAAGCGCTGCAGCACGTGGGTATCGTCAAAAATATCGCCTGTTTTCCAAATTTGCCCTTCCTCACACGCTTCTCACTCTATTTCCCGGACGGCCCTCCTAATTGCCTGCAATTTCACTCGCTCTGACGCTAGACTACGAGTTATCGCTCCATTGCTCCAGAATGTTCAGTCTCTCCCCTCCGCCTCCTCTCTTTGTAATCGTTTTCCCTTTGATATTTGGGTTTCTCGGTCGATTTTCGTTTTGGTTTTCTGTCATTTGGTGAGTAATTTTCCCTTTTTCGTGGGCATTTTAACAGTTGTCTCTATTTTGACTTTTGATTTTGGGGCTTTTTTGTTTCATTCTTGCATGT
>CAVNYN010214403.1:0-15833 GCA_963692815.1 Nyctanthes arbor-tristis | reverse complement strand
GTTTATTGCCTGAAGCTGTAAACTTCTGTGCTTGTGAGGTTTTATTGCTTATTGGTTGATGCTTTTCTATACTTGTAAAACGGGAGAATGTTGTTCACTAATGAATACCACGTGTTATTTGGGATCAAATTAGAGCATACTTTTTACTAAATGTGCAGCTCTCATTGTTTACTGTCTCATGCTTTTTTTTTTTTATTTCCTGTAAGCTAAGCTTATTCAGGCTCAAGAGGATCATCAAACACAAGCTGCCTCTGCTGGTTCAATTGTTTACTATGATTCCAAAAGGTGCTGCTTCATTGCACTCGACCGCTGCTTTATACATCGCACGCTTCTATTACCCACTCTGGCTCTTGCAATGAGTATGCTGCAAGTGAGTCAAGGATTAGAGAGAATGAGGCTAGGATCACTTATAGGTTATTAACTTTTGTAATTACTTATATTAGACTAATCTTGGGGCCCTTAATGGTTTATCAACTATTACCTTTTGTAATTATTATAGCAAATCGAGAGCCCTAATAGTCCATTAATTATATCTTTTGTAAATGTCAATAGTTATTAATTCGATCTCTAATTTGCATGTGGGTTATCATCTTTTGCACTATTTTATTGATTTGTCATCTTTTTAGCAACATTAGTTTGTGCATCTGTGTGTGTGTACATGCGTGTGTATGTATATATGTATTAATTATCGGCTACAGTGGCGATAATTGTTGTCTCTATAGGCATTTTGGGACGACAAACTTCTATTTATTGGTTCAAACATCTAGAGATATTCCAACGATTAAATTGTTGCTACAGCTGAAACACCTATATAGCGAGGCCTTTATTCCAACAATAAGGGTGTTTCAGTTGGCCATAGGTATAGCAACGACATTTAAAGAGACGACCCTATTCCGACGACATTTTTGTTTCCATAGGCTAGAGGGAATGAAATGCTGGCTTAGGCAATAGGAGGCGACAGTCACCCCTGTAGGCAAACTCACTTCACCGACAACATCTTCTGTCTCTGTAGATCAACAGGTACGGGCATTAAAATATGGGCGTATTGTAACGCCATGTGGAGACGAATTTATCGCCGCCATAACTCAACAGTAATGACAAATGGCGTTTTAGCGGCGAAAAAAGTCGCCTCCTATAGCTGCAGCTTCTTGTACTTCAAGAACTCATATTCAACCTCCCTTTAGAAAGTGAAATATTAAATTAAATGTAAACGAATAAGGATATTAATATTAAATTAAATGTAAACGAATAAGGTTATTAGTTATACTATTTTCATTCGTTATAAAAGATAGTCCACTTACTATATTGAATATATTTTTAATTTTTCATTTTTATATGTCTTTACGCTGTTATTACTCAATATATCAACTACCTTATCCGTTCCGTAAAAATGGTCACATATCAATTTTCACATATATTAAGAAAGTCTAATTAATGTTTTTGGAAAAAAAAATTTATGAATATTTTCCTAATATGCCCCTTCTTCATTTAATTATTATTCAACATTATTAGTTTTTATTTATTGATATCAACGCACATTAAGAAGGGCACATAAGAAAATTTAAAGACTAAGTAATAAAAGTGCAATTATATGAAACAAACAAAAATAGCAACTGAGACCATTTTCACGGGATGGAGGGAGTGCCTCTTTTATTTATTTATTTTCTTTTTGGAGTCCACTCAAAAATCCAAACCTGAGTTACAATTTATTTAATATCGAAAAACTTTATACAAGAAATTATCAACTACCTATGTACTGAAAATATTTTCAAGTAACTAATGAGATATAAGGATGTAAATAGAAAAAATACGTGTAACAATTAATATTTCAACTAGGATAGTTATAATCACATCACTTTTTTTCTTTTTCTTTTTCTTTTTCTTTTTTTTTTTTAACTAAACACACCGTGCTATATATGCACCCCAATTAAAATATAATTTTTATCATTACACCATGAGTATTTTACGTTATAGACCTTCGTATGAAAATAATAATAATAATAATAATAATAATAATAATAATAATAATAATAATAATAACAATAATAATAATGGGTACCCCACATTATAATTTTGGAGAGAAGATTTAAAAATTCTCAAATCTTTATCGTTTATGGGGAAATTCAAATTTCTATTTCAGGTTTGATTTTACTTTGTGCAAAACTTCCTAAAATTTCATCCAAAAATTAGGTTTGATCAATATAGTTTCCTTCTTTCCAGAATATCGGTAATTTGTAACGGAGTAGTCCCTCGGGATGATAGTGTTAGAGTCGCATAACTTTGTTTTATATTTAGTTTAGTATTTCAATTATTTAGTTTTATGTAGATTATTACCGTATAAAAAAAAGAATATTGAACTATCTTTTTAAGATGGAAGAAGTATTAAAAAAGTGTCAGGAAAAGGCTTGTAGTTGAGCATGATAGAATTGGCTCAAGTTGAGTAGAACAGAACTTCCTGACATGCACAAATTTTTCTAAAACAAAATTGAACTCGGAATTCTTTTGAACGTGATTGTGAACAATTTCTACACTTATAATTAGCTTCTTGGTGTGGAGTTAAGAATGGTGGTCCTTAATCTGAGAAGTGATTGTGAACAATTTCTACACTTATAATTAGCTTCTTGCTTTCTTTGAATTTTTTTTTTTTTTTGGTATCCTTGTGAGTTTACAAAACAATTTTATTGTACTTTATTGATTTTACTTATAGTGGATTGTTTTTTTCCTGTGACAAGGGAACTCTGAATTTGAGGGTTTTACCACGTTATATCTAGTGCATATAGTTTATTTTTATGCATTTTATTTTTGTATGAATGTCTCACCTCAAACTTTCAATTTAATACGTAAAACGTGACTGCAATTTCAAGTAAGACATTAGCATAAGTTCAACATATATAGATTATAATTTTCATCAATAATTGGTATAGTTAATTTAAGTCTCCAATCAAACTATTTATCGTGGCTTACCTCAGTTATCTTGTCCGCAAACACCAAATGAAAATAATAAACATTGGTTCACATGGGGGGACCAAATCCGTTCGTCAGTATTGCATGAAATATTTATGTTCTTTATTATATTCTTATTAATCTTATCAGGCACGTACTTGACAACTAAGGTTAACATATTTAAAAAAAAAATTAATTCCAGTATGTTCCAATCATTTCGACATCACTCATCCTAATCCTAACACACAATAATAATAATAAAAAATAAAAAAAAAAAGAAAGAAAGAAAAAGAAAAAGTGGTGCCGCTAATCAGCCAACTAACAGGAGTAAATATACTATATATATATATATATTTATTTATATATTTATTGATTATTTATTTTATATTTATTAGATGTGGGTCTTAACTGAATCGAATTGCCTGTTTGAACTTAACGGGTTCTGAACTACATAAAGATTTGGGGTTTCCCCTTAAAAGGTAAACTCATTAAAAGGAGTAGCTCGTATACTTTATATATTAATTGTTTATTTTATATATTTATTCGTTGTGTAGTTTATGTTGGGTTTGTTGCCAAAAATAATCCAAAGTTGAAAAGGAAAAGGAAAGGGAAAGAAGAAGAATCCTAGGAGGAAAAGAAATCCAAATCATAGTAGGGTTGTCTTGTCTTCTAAGGAAACGTGGCCTATAAATAAAGATGTTTTCTTCTTCTTTTATACACAAGTAGTACAAATGAGTTGAGAGAAAAATTAGTGAGTCTAGCACCTTGAAGAGTTTTCTTGTAACTCTTTGTGGTTTGTTCAAATGGTAGAAAATTAGGTGTAGTAAAACTCGGGTGCCACTTGGGTCGGGTCAGAGAGTCTTGTGAAGAAAATTAGTAGCCTAGCGTCTTGAGATTTCTTTAATTCTTCGCGGGTTAGGCAAATGGTAGAAATTGGTAGATGCGATAAAGCTTATTATATTTTTCTTGTTATACTTGGGGAATTGGTTTGGCGAGTGAAAATTCTGTATGGTTGTAAGTGACTTTAATCATATAGTGAAAAGCTTTGACAGTCCGTAAATTTGTCTTCGTTCTTTTATTTTTCCTTGTCTCAATTAAATTCCTCGAACAACAATCCTGCGAGCGTAATTAAAAAATTTACATTAATTCCCAACAGTTTATCCCTCAGACATGAGGACGTTTAGTTCTCAAGTTAGGAATTAAAATGAACAATTAATTCCTCCAACAAATAGTCCAAACCTTATTATTTTCTTCTTTAAAAAATTGAGATTGTGTGGACTATTTCATTCGGATATATATATATATATATTATAATATATCATGTTGACATATTCATTTTATTTAAAACAAGAATTTAAAAATTCAAATATAGAATTTAGTGAAACTAAACATATTTATATATTTGACGGAACTCACTTTTATTACACAAATTTCAAACATTCATTCTAACAATATAATATTTTTGTGAAGGGGGTATCTATCTATAATATAAAAAAAGAGCAGTGATTCTATAATCTTTTTCCCGCTCATGGGAGATTCCAGAATCTCATTTTTTTATTTTTTATAATGCTTTTTGGCATTTTTTAAAGAATAACTACTTATTTTTTTTAATATGAATAACTTCCTACTTTGTATAACTATCCACGTTCATTTCCTAATTTTATCGTGTATCTCAGATTTTTTTAATTATTTTTCTTTTTTGTTTATCAAAAATTGTTTTTTGGCGACAATTTTCTTTTTTTTTTTTAATATAGCTACCCACTTTATTCGACCACTCATATTCTCATATAAGTTGAACATGTTTTCTTATGTTTTAAACATCTATATTTTTACTCTATTATGTATCTCAATTTTTTTTATTTTCCTTTTTTTAATCTAAAAAATCCTTTTTGGCGACAATTTTTCTCTCTCCCCTTTTTGTTTATTTAATTTTTTGGGGTATAACTCCCAACTTTATATAACTACCTACATTCTCAAATTAGCTGGCCACTTTGTATAACTACCCACATTCTCTATTATGGGAATATATTTTCCTAAAGTTTTCTTGGTCGGAATCTCTTTAATGTTGCAAAACGATACAATTTTTCTACACATTATTTTTTATTTTATTTTATTTTATTTTTGTAAGAAATCTATAACTCACGATAACTTTAGGAATAAGGATCAATACAGTGTCTTTTGAATATTGGAATCTTACACCTTGCATCATTGAGCACAATATATACTTTTGTGTTCATTGTAGACTTGAATCAACACTAGAGAATGATTGTTTTTGGCCCACTACTATGGCTGAGTGGGGTGGGGGAAATGAGTAGAAAATTTTCCCTTTATACAAAAATAGATATCTTTTTATATAATAAATAATAACTAATTCACTTTGTAAAAGTAGAAATATAACACGGTTAATATAAAGATTTAGCGAATTCAATATAAAGTCTACAAGAAATAATACAGTGAAAATATGATTCACTTGAAATATACAAATTTGCTATATAGTTCAAACACACTTAATCAGTTAAAATTATTACATGACGATGACATAGCTATCTCTGATTATTAGAACATAAGTCTACAAGAAATAACACAGCGAAAATATGATTCGTTTCAAATATACAAATTTGTTATATAGTGCAAACACACTTAATCAGTTAAAATTATTATATGACGATGACATAACTATTTCTGATTATTAGAGCAATTTATTATCCCATAATTATTTCCTTAATCACTCATTGTTTCCCGTGCATTGCACGGGAGATAGACTAGTAGATATAATATCTAATAGTACTAAGAGGAAATTAGGCGCTACACTACCCCAACCCAACTATATTTGAAAAATACTTCTTTCTATATTTTGAAAAAATACTGTTTTTATTTGTTCTAATTGTATTGGTGTTTTATCAATTAAGTTTTTAAATAATCCAATTATTCCATTTTTCTCTCACCAATTTCCATTTTATTAATGGAAGTTAATTAAACAATACACAAGGCATTCTATTTCATCCATTTTTTTTTCCTTTTTTTTGCTATGTATTCTTCTCCCTCTCTTCTCTATCAAACAATTTCTACAATTTTCCTTCAGATTTTCTTCCACCGCAATGTAGCAGCGAGTATTCACTGCTGCAGAAATTGACAACAGTGGCGTAGCCAGAAATTTAAGTCAGCAGGGGCGACTGGCAACTGCCGGTCCTTTGTCAGTCCAAAAAAGGTTTTTCAAAATTTTATGTAAGAAGAAAAAGGATTTATATATAGATTAACTTGCTTGAACTAGAATTTTTCTTTATTACAAATTAAACTTTTAACTAACTTGAAATGAGTAAAAAAATAATATGGCATTGACTCCTCAACTTTATCTATCAAGAAAAAGTTTCAATTGTTATCATTCAGATCCGTTCTATATTTAATTAGTTCAAATTTATAAATAGCATTTAGATCTCAAATTGAAATCCGAGAGCTATGGACTTAAACATAAAGATAAAATTTTTGATATTAAATCAATCATTCAATTAGATCAAGTGAATTAACATATATTATTAAGGATACTAACAATTACGTCTTAAATAGAGAAAATGAAAGTGGATTAATTATGTTTTGCATAGACTAATATATCATATGATGACACTTTATTGTATATAAATAATTTGAAAGATTAGTCTATATATATAGAAAATGCTGATTAATATCATAATATGTCAAATGATTATTTATTTTTTCATGACGTTTACTAATTTTAAAAAGAAAATGTTAAAACTTGTCGATAGGTTGATAGAATGATTTGGACATGAAAATAATATGAAACTCAATTTAAAACTTGGAAGGAAATTCATATTTTGAATTAAGATTATTCCATCTAATAATAATATAAGTTTAAATCATAACTATTTAATGATAATAAGAATAAAAACTACATTTCAAATTCCTTATACCACTACAATTATTATCACATAAATAATTATACAAGTTGGAAGGGATTCTTTTCTCCTAATTTAGTGAAATCTACCAGGTTCACATGCACATAATTTAAAAAAGAACCAATTAAAAGAAAAAATGGAAAAGTTTTTTTTTTTGAAGGAAAACAAAGGGAAAAAAAATGGAAAAGTTATTTATCCATTTAAAAATAAATCTGATGTCTTGTGAGATTTAAAATGATTGTTGGGTTAACTTATTAATCTATTTTTTCTAGCCAAATTCAAAAGTCAGCAACTAAATAAGAGTAATATTGTAATTAGCACATCTTCTTCCCAGCCCCAACTCCATTTCCTCTGCTGGCCGTGTTCTGGAAATGGGTACTTTTCAAGATTTCCATGGCAAGAGCTTTTAAACCTTGAAACATTCCATCCAAATCCAGTGTAGCGACCGCACTCGACCTCCGTTGGCTATATCCCGACTTCCTTTCTCATGCAAATCTTTCACGGCTGAAATTTTTTGGGAAATTGTTGCAGAGGCGACAGCCGGTGTGGCCACTGATGTTTCTGGGGTGATCGCCCCCCATGCCCTTCCTTTTGCTCCACCTCTGATTGACAACAAAAATGGGAATGCACGTCGGTTCTTAGAAAAAACGACGTGTAAACATAATGCGGTGGCAATTTTGAAATTATTGATATTAGCATATACGTCGGTTCCTCTGAAGAACCAACATTTAAATGAAAAATAACTATAAGCGTCGGTTGCAAATTGGCAACCGAGGCCTATGATTCACAATACATGTCGGTTCCTAGAGGAACTGGCGTGTATCTTATCTTTATATCTTAATGTATATCATATATTAATAGAAAACAGTTGGTGTTGTTCTCTCCCGTCGGGCCATTCTCTGCCACTTCTTTTTGAATATTTGGCTAAAGCCCCCTTTCATACGCAACCCCAATGCACTTTCCTTTGACCTTTGTGCACGCTGCCGATCTGCTGTTAAATATGCAACCCTACTTTCATTTGCCCCTTTGTCCTTTTTACATACACACACGCGCGCGCGCACACACACACACTCTCTCTCTCTCTCTCTATCTCTCTATCTCTCTCTGTGTGTGTAATTTCTAGACGGTTCAATATGCAATCGTCTCTCGGCCTTTTCGAAAATTTTTCAAATTTTTCAAATTTACGAAAGTAGTGGATGTAACTGCAAAAGAATCCAAGCTATTCAGCTTTTCTAGTGGATTTGAACCAGCACCAGCAGAGGATACCTTCGCTTCAAATTTACAACTAGTGGCTTGATTAGTGTTCAATTCAACCTTGGCACCCTTCTTCACCTCATTTCCATCTGTTCTACACCCTCTGCCACTCCATATTTCAGCTTACTCTGGGACTTCTGTGTAAAGAGGGTATTTGTTGTGTTCATGATATTTGTTGGTACTTTTTGGTTAGTTTCGTATCTAGCAATGTGCGGGAAGTAGCATCATTTTATGGCTAAGATCTTGCAGGTCAGGAATTTCCTCGCCATGCTATTCACTCTCTAATTACTTTATTAATATGTTGTGACAGGAGAAAGGTATATTTATTGGTTTAGGATATAACTCTTTCATTACCATTCGTTTTTAAGTAATGGCCTCAGACATAGAAGATGGTATTTTTAAGTGTACTAATCTCATTTTTTATTGTGTTTTTTTTGCTGGTTTACCATATATCTTGTACTAAAATGACATTTTTTTTTCATTTTTACGCCTTCGTCAAATTCAACTGTTCTTGTTTCCTTTCTGAAATCTGGATAAATGGTCGAATTCCTATTACTGGAGAATGTCTTTTTAATCAGTCTGTGCTATGCTACTCCTTTTACCACCTATTTTTTTAATCTTGTCATCCCGTCATCATTTTTAAAATTTATTTTTTTGAAAAAAAATTACATAGGCGTCTGTTGTATAGTCTTGAACCGACGCCTATTTGTCCTTTTTCTAATTTTTATTTTTTAATTTTTTGACTTTAGGCGTTAGTTTTTCTGAAACAACCGACGCATATAGTTCTACAATAGACGTCTCTGACATAGGCATCGCCATCACAACTGACGCATATTTATCTGCACAACTGACACCTATTGTACTTTTCTGTAGTAGTGATTCCTAGTCCGCATATATTTTTGCACATGATTTTGATTTCCACATCTCTTCTTTTTTCCCAAAAGTTTCTAATGAAGTTTTAGGTGTTCAATGTATTTTTTGAAATATATTTTTTTAATTTTTTTCCATGTTTTCTTTTTCCTTTGGTTCGAGATCACGGTGCTTAATTTCTTTTAGTTTATTATTATCGTTACAATTATTTTTGTTATAATTCTCGTCATTTATTCTCATTATATGGTGGATACAAGTTTACCGGTCATGTAATCTTACTACATGTGTTATAAGTTCACATATTGTTTAATATGTTTCATTAGTTTTGTAAATTAACTTGTGTACGTGTTATTAATTTCTTTTAGGTTATTTTTGTTACAATTATCTTCGTTACAATTCTCGTCAATTATTCTCATTACAAGATATATACAAGTTTACAAGCAGGCCGTGGAAAAGTTAACATATCATTTAACAAGTTTCATCAGTTACAATAAATTATCCCGGAGTTTATATTAGTTTCATTGTTATTAACAAGTTTTATGAAATTTAATCAAGGATTATATGCAGTTTAAATTTGAAGGAAATTACATGTTATGTAATAAGTTTCAGGATTTCACTTTTATATTTTACACACTTAGAAACTTAATTTCAATTATATTATGCTGTAAAAGCAATGTATAATGTACGAATTGTAATAAATTATACAGTAATGTATTTCACGAAAGCAATATATAATGCGGATTGTAACAAACTTTGGTACAACAATGTGTAATGTCCAAATTATAACATATTACATAGGATTTCATTAATATATTACTTTCACAACATATTCAAGAATATATTTTTTTCCCTTCCTACGTAATAAATTACATTGACCAGACTACACCAAAATAAATGTAGGAAAGTGCTAAACTTTATCTCTTCCCGGTAGAAAAAAATTACAGTTAATTAGTGTTTCATTTGTGGTAGGATACGCTTGTGGAAAAGAAGTATTAGTGGTACTACTAATCTGATAGAAGACAATTAATGTACTACTAATCTGATATTGTGGGAGATTAATTAGTATTTCAGTTATGGTAGGAGACAATTACATTAATACTTGATTTTAATTATTTTTTCCTTTTTTTTTGTGTATTAAAACTTATTTTTGTTATTAAAACTTATTTTTGTTCTTTTTTCCTTTTTCATTTCATATTTCCTTAAATTGAGGAGAGAAGTATTTTTGCAATTAGTTCAGTCAAACTACAAAGACTCGATTTGTTACAATTTGTAGCATTTTTCCAAATAGTTACATTTGTAACAAGTTACGTGTAAATTTTTCTAGTACTAAAGCATTTGCTATTAGTAAATATTCAATTCAAGAGTACATGAACGCATCTCAAGAGATCTATATCCCTCCCCGATTGCTATGGTATTACGGATGCAATATTTTTGAATCACTCAGGTTTTATATGTGATTGTGTATGAATTAGGGGATGATCCGTGTTAAGAACAGATTTAGGAGAAATGGGAATTTGATAAAGGTTGGAAGTAGGAAAACGACTACCAACAAATGTTTATGAGACCACTATTTATAGAGGCGGTCATGTGTAAAATGTTAGTAAATGTGATGTCATAAGTGATGATATATTTGGAAGCGGTTTCATAATTAAGATGACTACTCTACCCTATCTCTACCCCCCACCCTACTAAAAATATATCTATGTCACTATTATGCACCATCAGGTATATACATATCATTAGTTACCATGTAACCTTGTGGCATTTTGAATCACCGAACCCCTTGTATCTAAACAAATTAATTGAGGCATCTGTTTTAAGATCTAAACAGTAATCAGAATGATATTTGTATTATTTCATACCTCGATCCTATACCTAGTCATTTAGTTATAAAGGAAAAATGGCTAGTGTCAATTTATCAAATTGACATTAAGTAGTCAAAAGTAAAGTTCATGATGAGGTTACTTTTTTTGAAAGTTTGAGTTGTAAAGTAATTGTGACATAACAGTACATAAACTAATTTGGTTTTATAAAATAGTTATAAAATACACTTAAGAGTGAGTGCGTAAATGCACTATACCAACGGTCAGGCTTTGCATGGTTATTCTTTGATGTTTTGATACTATATAACAAACATGTACCATACTTAGTGGTATTAACTTCATACATTGCATTGCTCTGAGTAGATTGTATTGTATTGATTTTGGAGGTAAGGCACATAAGTCCCATTCATTTCTTTGTAATTGCTCTTGAAAATTAATAAAATGTGTACCTCCAGTTTGGATTTTTAATGCCAACTTACGTGTGTAACAATCTATGTTACGTGATTAACAATATTCGTTACTTGTGTGACTATGTTATGTTTGTAACAATGTTTGTAACATTTGTGACACGAATTACATTGTGTAACACTCCATTTTACATGAATTTAAAATATTGTAGCATCCTTTATTACATGAATTAAAATGAGTAACAATTTCTACCATATAAATTTAAACAGAAAAAAGAAAAGAAAAAAACGAAAAGAGAGAAAAGAAAGAAAAAAAAAGGAAACAAGAAACGAAAAATAAAGTAAAAGAGAAATAGAAAAGTAAAAAGTAAGAAAAAATAATAAATAAATAATTAAAATTCCAACCGGCGGACTGGATTTGGCCGCTGGCAATTGCAGTGTGCGGATGGGAGACGAGTGTGGCGGGATTGTGTGGGGATTTAGAAAAATATTTATTAAGAAAGAAAAAAATAATAAAAAGATTTAGAAAAGAATAACGTACATTGTTACATATATAACATAGTATGTTACACAATATTCTTTAACTAAACAAAGATTAAGAAGTATATATAGAAATAGTTTAGAAAACTAAGGGAAATGTGAAACTTCTCCTTTGAATAAAAGAATTTTTAAAACGCAAATAAGTAGCCTAATTAGGGGCGGGCATCCGGGTTGGGTGGGTTGGGTTGGACCCCAATCTGACACTGAGTCAAACCGGCTAGGTCTGACCCTCCGAGATAGAGAGAGAGATTCAAGAATAAAAGACTTCAAATCTGAATAAAAGCCAAGAAATAACTAAAGCTACGAGTCTCTTTTAAGTACTTCTTGGAAGTTCTGTTAAACAATTTCCCTCCAATGTGGCATCGATGGATGTATGCCATACGGATTTAAAATACGCATGGTTTAGGTTTGAAATACACATCGCGTACATCCATGCACGCTAAATGTGGTGGGAAGTTTTTAACAGAACCTTCGGGAAGTGTTTGAAAATTTTCCCTAAAGCTACATAGAGAGAGAGAGAGAGATCAAAGAGAAAAAAAAGATTAACATATTCTTCAAGAACTGGCAACCGTGGCTCTGGTGGCCACCATGGAGCTGGTGAATCAGAAGGATGCATCAGGGGTGGTGAGAAAGCTATTGCTGTCTAGGGCTCTTTTTTCTTTTTTCTTTTTTTTTTTTTTGGTGTGAAATTGTGAGGTCTAAGCATATGAGAATGGAGAAAAAAGCGTGTTTGTGATGCTTATTGATTCATTTCTATTGGGGGAATCAAAGGAAAATTTTTTGGTTGAGACCGGTGTGAACTGGGTTAATCAAGTCTAAACCAATTCAGTAACGCTTTTACTCAAGTAGGACGGTCCAACCTACAGACTAAACCAACCCAAGTTGGATTGGTACGAGTGAACCTTCAAACCCGGTCTCTATACCCGACCCAATTTAGGCCGGTTGAGCCAGGTTGGTCGGGTTATTGGATTGGATGCACAAGCAGAAGCCTACTCTCCAAATTTTAATCTTAAAAACTATTTTGAGTATACTCAATTGGACCCCCTTTTCATAATCATCATCAATCAAGTATCTGAAAGGGGATCCAAAGAACAAGTGAACAGTCTAATACAAAATCTTGGCCCAATAAGCCCATGCTCCATTGGACCCCCTTTTCATAATCATCATCAATCAAGTATCTGAAAAGGATCCAAAGAACAAGTGAATAGCCTAATACAAAATCTTGGCCCAATGAGCCCATGTGAAATATCTTAATTGTATCTAGCTTCGATATAGCTAGATTGCACAGAAGCATGAACTCAAAATTTTTTGACCGAGCCGAGCTCCAGCTCGCCAGGTTTGGCTTGATCTCATCGGCCAGCAAGCCCAAGTTGAATGCGAACACAATCTGACGAGCCAAGCTCAGCTCGGTGAGCCGGATTGCTGAGTCTACCTGTGAGGACAATTAACTTAGCCAATAAAAAACGTAATATAAATAAAATAAAGAACTTTTCGTGACGCATTAGCCTATAAACCTATATAAAATTATTAGCATTATCTTAAGTACGCACAAGCACGAGCAAGAAAATTATATTAAAACTTGATAGTCAAACCCAAAATAAAATAATTAAATTATAAGCGTAAGCATATATATATATATATATATAGATTATAAGCTATCTTTTACTATTGTTGTACAAATGGTCCCGACTTTTAACTTTTTTCTCAATTTCATCCCCACCTAAATATTTCTTTTGCAAAGTTCATCCTTATATCCATTTGTATTTAATTTTCTCCATTTTATTAGGGTTTTTTGTCCAATTAAAGTGTAAAATTTAAAAATTTTTCAAATAAAATCCAAAAATTATTAGTATGGTTGAAAGCTAATTAAAATAAATTGTATTATTGAAAAAATTAACAATAACTACTTTTTTCTAATAAATTTAGAACCTTGTTTGCAATATTTTTAAAAAATTTTAACCATGAATATACAAAATACCCTTATAAGGATGGTGAACATTAAACACAAATAGAATTGAGGATGAATTTTGCAAATGATATATGACGTGGGATGAATTTTGAATACATTGTAAAATACTATACAATAACGTTTGAAAACATTATAAGACATATTATATATTTAATAATAGATTAGAAAAGAAAAAGAAAATGGAGAGTTCCTTTCCCTACCTAAAATTATTTTATTTTTGTGAAGAAATCATATACGAAAATGATACATCCAACCACTACAACAAAAACTACTGGATAACGGAACTCTTGAAAAATTGACAATTTTAAATGTATTAAACAATTTTGTATGTAAAAAGTGAAAGGCCACCAACTAAAACTAACTCGAAAGTAACTATTTTCCTACAAATTAATTTGCTGATGACAAAGCTTAGGTCACATTTAATATATTTATATGATTCGAAATACATTAGTCTTTGAGATACATATTTCTTGAACCCATAACAAGATAATAATGAATGTAAAAACAATGAAAATTTACTGCCGGGATGGATTAATCATTAGACCTTGATGAAGGAAGATAAAACCTACGGTAGCAAACAAACTCTATTTCAAAATCGAATTCGTCCAAACAAATTACATCTATATGTTGTGTAAAACATGACTGTATTAAATAAAATTTTCTATTTGATTGTAGAATAGAAACAGATGACAAACTGGGCCAAAATCTAGCAAGAAAGTTACATGAATTCAACAACTGTTTTCAACCAGGCATGTGAATTCATGATTTTTTATACTTACATACCCATGAAAATTTTCAAGCATTAGTTGGACGACACTTTATGCTGCAGTCCACTTACCACTTTTTAAATGAACTAAAAAAATAAAGAAATTGATATCTTATTGTTGGATGTCAGTTGTATTCCCTTATTTTGACACAAAGGCTTAACTGTCATATATTTATATATAGAAGCTAGTTCACTCCTTAGCTAGTCATCTAACGAAAGAAGAATGGGTTCCAAAACTATCAAGCTTCCTACCATCGATTTCTCCAACGTCAAACAAGGTACTGAAACTTGGGACTTGGTGAAAAATCAAGTTCGTAAAGCGCTAGAAGAATATGGTTGTTTTGAGGCTTTCTTCGATAAAATCCCTAAAGAAACTCGAAAAGCAACATTTGACGCATTGAAAGAGCTTTTCGATCTCCCTTTACAAGTGAAACTGAAAAACCGATCTAGCCATCCCTACCATGGGTATCTTGGACAGGACCCCCGAGCGCCACTCTATGAGAGCATGGGGATCGGAAATTCACTCGCCCTCACAAGCGTCGAAAGCTTTACTAATATTATCTGGCCAAATGGAAACCCTACTTTTAGGTACGTACAGATTCTTTGATTGTATTACATGATTTTTAGTCTAGATAGTTGTATTAGTATTGTTTGTTGAAAATATGTTAGCACCAACAGATGGTACCTTAATCGTGGAGCAATCTGCTGGTTCCACCTTTTAAATGTAAAGCAATGGCAATAGAGAGGGTATGCCTTCCCCGCACCCCACTTCATTAGTATTTTTTCCAGGACCCATCATCATCTTGCTACCTGCTTGGATTGGCTTAGAGCCGGTACATTTGGAGTAATAGAGTCAAAAATTACCCTTTACTTGTCCAGTTAATAATATTTTTTGACATAATATTAAAAATTTGAAATTGCAAAATGCTAAAAAATGCATCATAAAAATTCAAATAAGATAAAAACAACAAAAATAACAATAAATCTAACATCTGAAAAAATTATACACAAGTATTCACAAAACATTCTAAATTCAAATGTTCGAGCATTTTAAGTTCAAGTATAAGGTATCAAGGGGTTGGTCTAGCAGTTAAAAGGCTCAATTCCTTATTGAGAGTTCCCGTGTTCGAATCTCATATACCTTTCCCCTCCACTCCCTTTGTGTGTGAGTGTGTGTCTATATATATATATATATATATATATTAAAAAAAAAGTATCTAATGAAATATAAAGCCCAATCTAGCGGAAATTTAAAAAAAAAAAAAAAATTAGAGATGTGTCCAAAGTGGTGGGTGGCTGGTATTTCAACTTACAGCCCTATTATTTAATGAGGGTGGGTAGTACCGTCTT